>QVRM01001083.1:0-14062 GCA_003439945.1 Dermanyssus gallinae
GCCGACGTTGGTTGTCCGGGCGAGGGACGCCTTTACAAGTCCTGTAACAGGAAAGTTTTCAGCCTTCTTGTGGCGCCTTTTGTCGCTTCCCGCAGCAAGACTCCTCCCCCGGCAGACTGGAGTCAGGTAGTCAGTGGTGGGCTTGCTCGCCAGTAAGGAAAAGGCGTTGAAAAAATGGGGCTGGCAGATCACACTCTCCTGTCCTGTGGAGTGGGAGCAACCGCCGTTCAGGGCCAGGTGGAAGGAAACCACGAAAAATGAGCAGATCTTGCTGGTGTTGCTGTCGCTGTAGCTGTAAGCATGTGCAGAACGCCTACACATGAGCATCTTGCATGCCTGTACGATGTTTGTGGGCAAAATACCACCCCTTTGGAGCACAAAATGCTCTAGTTTTTTCCGCTGTCGTGTCTTTAAAATCTCTGATATGGTCCGTCTTACCATGTTTCGCCTTGAACGCAGACAAGGTAAATTGTTGTAAACGTACTACTTAGTAGACGCTGTGCGTGTAAATATAGACAAGGTGCCCTTTTTTTCTATTCTCTCTATAAAAAAAATAATAAATATACGTGTATATATAAGTGTGTTGCAAAAAATTTAGCAACTCATGTTTTTGTGATAATTTCGGCTTGGTGTATTTGAATGGCTTGAAAATTTTGAGCGCATGACTTGTACATGACGAAACATGAGTATAGTGTTGATTTCATTGCAATCTTAACATCGGTCCATACAAAAAATAAAAAGTGTGAAAAAACAGTGTTGCAAAATATTAGCAACAATAGCGCCTTACAGCGTATTTGATTCTTAGCAGGGCTGTATGACTCATTTGAAACTACATATTTATTCTAGAAACGGGTTTTCGTCCCTTCTTCTGAATCAAATCGTAAACTCGGTCTTTCATGGAGTTAATGAGCTGTTGTAAGTACGAAAGTGGAATATTAGTCCATGCGTGCTGGACAGCTTCTTTGAGGTCCGACAAATGATTATATTGTCGACCATTTTGCGTAAATCTGCTTTACCAAATGTCCCCAAAGATTTTCAATAGGATTCAGGTCTGGACTAATGCCGGCCAGTCAAAAAGTGGCACTCCTTGTTCTTGAAAAAAGGCTATAGTGCTAGCCGAGGTATGAAACGTGGCGTTGTTTTGTTGAAAAACTGCGTCAGGTCCCCCAATTCTTCTGAAGTGGGCTTCTAACTGGGAACCGACAATGCGCTGGTACATGTCAGAATTGTTTCGGCCCACAATCTCGACTAGATCAGACTTCCCATTATATCCAAACGCGCCCAAATATTTCACAGAGCCACCACCGGCCACACGTTTCGAGAACCATTTAGGTTCCTTCCGTAAGTCGTGCCAATAGTACTGACAGCCGGCAGGGCCATCGAGATTAAATTTCTTTTCATCCGAGAAGACGATGTTTTTCCACTCGTTATCTCAAGTTTGGTATTTATGCGAAAATTACGCCGTGCGACAATGTGCTTGCGGTTTGCAGTCGCGGCATAAGCTTCCTTTTCGCGTATCGCACGTTTTTGTCAGATCTTAACACTCGGTACACTGTGGATCGGTGCACTGGCACTCCCAAAGTAGTCCTGATCCTGGAAGAAGACATTTGGTCATGAGTAGCCAACTGTATGATCCTTCGCCGATCTCGAATAGTCAAAACTGGCCCAACTTACGCCCACTGTTAGATCTGCACCTTTGGTTCACTCCAGGGCTCTTATGCCGTCCTAATCTGGTTGCTATAGCAGTTACTGTATGACCGAGCTCAGCATATGCCTCAATTCTTGTTTTTTCGTTATCCGAAAGATCCTTTGTACGACCCATGGTTTAAACATAAGATTCGTCGTTAGTTCGGAACAACGACTAAGCTGTAGAATATTTTGCAGCTATATAACGATTGATTTAGCTAGACAATATTCCTGACATTTGATCTCTGGGATCGAATATCAGCTGTAGTATCGACTATCCTTTACAAACAAGAGCTGTGTTGTTAGCAGTTATTGTTGCTAATATTTTGCACACTGTTTTTCACACTTTTTTATTTTCTGTATGAACCGATTTTGAGATTGCAATGAATCAACACTATACTCATGTTTCGTCAGTACATCATGCGCTAAAATTGCAAGCCATTCAAATAAACCAAGCCGAAATTATCGCAAAAAAAATGCGTTGCTAATTTTTTGCAACACACTTTATATATATATATAATCGCCGTAGTCTAAGCGGCTAGTGGGGCGCTAGTCAGATTATTGTCATCTATCGGGATGTCGCCGGTTGGATCACTGTTGTGAATCGAATTTTCTTTGAGCGATGCTCGTTGAAGATTGAAAATATAGTATGCTATTAATAAACCGTGCGGCTACTATTACGAAGTCAACGACTACATTGCCACCAGGACTTTTGGGAAACCTTGGATATCTCAAAATACCCGTCTATTATGCTGCTCTAAGCGCCCCTGATATAAAAGAGTTACATGTGTATTTATTTGTACATGTCAAGCGAATATTAAATATTCGAGCCATATTTATAGATATATATGTATCATATAGGCCAAAGCCGATAACATTTCATATAGGTATGGGCATATGAAATTAATATGAAAAGGGTATGAATATATTCAATGGGTATATTTTCATAAAAATGCACAGCATCAATAACCCCATGAATGGGGCATGTTCCTATGTGACACATTCAGCAACTGTGAGTACTGTGGCACAATATTTGACATCGTTATGAATTTAGCCAGTTTTTCTAGTTTTTGAACACTGACAGTGTTGTGGCATTTTTTCGTTAAGGTACGCAACTGAAACAACAATTTCAAATGTTTGTATGTTAACGCAAGCGGATGCAGTTACCTGATTTTGCTAGGGCGGGGTATGGAGTCAAATCTGTAATCTAGTTCATATTGCACGACTACCAATAAATATCTAGCGACCATAACAACAATTAAGACAATCGGTTCTATACAGCTACAAAATGTGGTTTTAATGGTTCTTAGAAATATAAGCCTAAGAAAAACATATTAAGTTACACATACGTCTTAATACAACTGTTGTTATGTAAAATTCTAACCGTACTTGTGGTCAGAAGCGAGCCGGAACTAGTCTCAACCGTGATTGTGGCCGGTTCAAAAGCTGCCCTAAAAGTTCCTTTATGAATTGTCTGTCATTACTTATTCGCTAAGAAAACGCTTATATATGAATAAGCCAAGATGGGATTTGCTACATAACTAAAACTATTGCGACACCGTAGCCTCAATTGTTTTTTTGCTTAGATTCTTGGCTTTCAACTTTATCTTTTTCATCCGCTTGTCGCCTTAGTTCGTTGTACTTAGCTGGTGGCATATCGTGCAACACCTGAAAACATCCCAAAAGATGTGTATATAATAAAATCAAAGTTATTGTCACATACAAGTGTGTGTGGTAAAATTATCATGCGATATTATTTGATAAAATATAAATCACTACATTAGCCCAGTATCGAATGGCTTGGGCAGCCGTCCGAGGTCAATGTGCATTGTTAAGACATCTTTGGCTGGATTATATCGGAATTTCTACTAGTTCGGACATAAACTTCCTGTAAACTCTATGATTTGTTAATAATTCAAATACAATTATATACTAATAGATTGACTGTGTTTCCGTTTTGTGGGGCTTAATTTCTCTAGTAGAAACCAGGAACCAGCACGAGCATATCCCAGAAAGATTCAGAGTCTAACCGATAACACGCGTTTAAGACCCGCCAATGCAAAATAAACAGCATACATGCTAGGCACCTGTAGCAGGCGGCTACAATTACGTTTTACTGGATGGCTCTAGTCAATACATTCCTCCACACTAAAAACTACCCGTCGTGCATCATTCTGCCAATTCCGACAGGCAAGGAGTCCCGACGGAACCTATCTTCTGGCGGGGAAATAATTAAGTAGAGCTGCGCGTGTAAATTGCTGGCGATGCTCATCAATGCAGACCCATTCGTCGAGTACTAAAAGGTTCTCCCAGATGAGCAACACGGAACCCGTGTTCAAAAATCGGCGCTAACGACACGAGCTCTTCTCAGACACTAGACGGACTCTGCTTGAGATTGGAGTTCCAGAGCGTGTTCTAATGATCACGAAGGACATACTAGACTACTACCTAAGACAGAACCCCAACAAAGCCATAGACGACAGAAGTATTCTGTCGTTTAACATGATATTGGTACACCCAAGTATGTCGTGCACTCTCTAGCGGGAACAGGTTCCATCTCTAACCTACCACGTTACGCAGGTATTTACCGGCGACGACCGGCCAATTTTAGTCATACTCGTACAGGGCGCGGATCGCGAAATCACATCTTTGTGCACCGAGCGACGTGAACGACGTCGAGCGCACAGTTCTGCTTGTTCGACCCTCTAAGCTTTTCATCGCGCATCGTCCTTTGCCTTTGATGCTCGGGAAATAGAAGATCATTGTTTCCCAAATGATCATTGAACGACGCCCGTGACTTAACGGCATTTGCGCAGGAATGCTTTCATGTGGAAGACGACCCGCCGTGAAGAGTGGTGCCCACGACACCTTCGACTTCAGCGGCTGGCTGACGGTCTAGACAAGGGCGCTGTACCCCAGTCCTCAGGAGGTGACTCGACGTCCCGGCGTCCCCCCCCCCCCCCTACCCCCATGAGCGCGTGGTTCTCCTCCAGCGGCCTCGAAGTACTGCTGACGCAATTGCAAACCTCAGGAGAAGTGGGAAGGATCGTGGTTTTAGTGGGGGCAAGCCCCACACTATGCGTGACGCTGGTTGGCATATTCCCGTGCAATACACTTTTCTCACACCTACCAGATTCCGTAAAAAATTCACCTCCACCGGGCGCTAGCTTCGTTGGCAGATTATCTGGAAGAAATTAGTGAGTCCCGAAATCAGCACACGGAACATGGGAACCATGACTCGTCACACATAGACGGAAGGACTAAAAAGAACTGGTTGCTTTCAATGATACTTCGCGCAGATTCCTTCAGGATGCAAGACCGCGCTAGCCCTAACTGACCCAAAAATTGCACCAGTTGCATCATACTGTCTAAAATATGTCCCACTGAGCAGCACTCTAATGCATGAGACCTGCCTTTTATTTGCCAATGTGAGGAGAAAATAACGAGGACTGATTAAGGGTTTTACACAACAGGGGTTACGTTAAACACCGCGTAAAATTCAATATGTGCAATAAATAGACATATTAGTACGTTTTTCAGTCTATCGATTTTAAGAGGCTTTACACGCAGGTGGCTTTCTCACCCTGGCTCCGCCCACCCGAACGTGGCAGTCGTTCAGCAGAGACATAGCCGCAGGACAATGCTCAAGCCGATTTAGAATCAAGGGAAATAAGGAATTTAACCCAATTCAATTTCTTCAATTCAACTTTACTTATGTCAACGAACCTAGGTTTCTTTAAACCGCGGCGTTGTCACGTGTCTAATTAGGTCTAAAAGGTCTAAATAGGATCATGGCAATTTATATGGTTCGTGCCACCACTTACTTGCTGTTACTAGTGCTATACTCTAAAATTAAAAGAGGCTCGACTAGATATGACTGCTTGCTTAGCACGAAACGTGTTTGAGGAAAAAGGATGGTTGAAAAATTATATATATATATATATATATATAATCTTAGCGGAAACGCGTCTGTTACAATAAACAATTGGCAAAACCAAGCCGACTGCAAACTACAGTTTAGCATTGCTACTGCACATGGCTTAATCAATATCGTTATGATAAGATCTAACGACAAGTAAACTTAAATCGAATAGTAATCAGAGGCTATTTTCTATCCGGAATATGATTTTATCAGGAGTCGAACCATCCATTGAGTTTTCCCATACGCTTTATAATTATTTTCAACGATCTTTCAACATTATTTTAAATAATACAATTATTAAAAATAGGATGGTCGTATGGAAAACTATACAACTACAACGCCTCGTTGCTGCTTTTTACACATCTTTGTTTTTACGCACACCAGGCAAGCGTTCGCATACGTTAGTTCTAGCAAGATCGAACCCGCTAAGTGCAAAATATAGGCCGTGCACAGGCTCGTGCATACGTTAGTACAACTGAAATCAACGAAACCTTCACCGCCTTAAGTTTCGAGTTTCTCATAATAATATTACCAATAGACGTACATAATATGCTAGATCATTATGGTATGATCATAATTGCTATACAAAACATCAATAAGGCAAAACCTGTTTGCGGATGGTAAGCAATGCGAAGTATGTTGCAAAACCCATAAAGCTGATATCGACAATTGCGTTCAGTTTTTGGTCATAAAACCATGTCGCGAATGTTGTAGTGAGATAATCGAAAGGTTTGTAGATCGAATAGTTGAGCACGGTTATCAGGAAGCAGAATGCCGCAAACGAGCTTAATACAAAGGGCACCTGAAATACATATTGGCAATAATAATAATTAGATTAAGAGCTTAAGTCAATAAACTCGGATAATCATGTCATCGTTGATTAAAAAACCATTCATGATTGTACGTGTGTATGTTGTGATGGTTTTTTTTCTATTTAAGAGCTGAATGTTTCATGTGCGTTCCAGTTTTTTTTTGTTGTTGTTCCGCACCGATAATGCTCGTGTACGGGCTTTTTGTTTCATGGCCGATTTCTACTCCACTCCGGCATTCTACTTTGTCTTAATTGGAAACCATTAAAGCCAATTTAATAGTGCCCGGTCTGGGTCTCGAACCCAGACCTTCCGGCAAAGGAAGGCAAAGGCTTTACCACTAAGCCATCTTGTTCAGTCTACAAATGAATACCATGCAAAAAACTCAAGAAAAACGTACCGAACGGCACAGGTACTATATGGATTGACAATGCCTGATATATCCAGCCACCATATCATGTGGAGGGAGGGAGGGAGCCTTTACGGGAGCTTTCAGCATGTCTGATCGCACACAACAGCTACCTCAACAACTTCACTAAAATCTGCCATCATTGATGCGTAATGATGCGATGATCTCTGGAGGAATTCACTTACGAGAGAACTTTGGTGTCGCCAAAATACTGCATGACATAGAACGACTTCTAGTCAACAAAGTCACGGAACCGAAAACTTTAACAGAAGAACGTCTGCAATGCGGACAGTAGCATCATGAAAATATTTGCTATTTATTGCCTGTTTGCAAACAGAAGCAATGTAATCGTGTCAGGTGGCGAGTATGTCTAATACCTGTTATCCCGAAGGGCAAAGGCTGACAACTGGCACAACTTATCTTGTGAAGAGGTATTGCGGAGAAGAGTTTGTATATAGTATAGCAAGCAGTTGGAAAATCGGCTTGCAGGCAGACTAGCCCGGAAGGATGAACTTTCGGCGAAGCAATAGGCTATCAGAGGAGCGAGAGATTATCTTCGGCAAGACGGGCGGGTCCTTACATATGGTAGTCACTTCACATAATTTAGCATAGAGAATTAGCATGAGAATAGAGTAGGGTAGAACCTGTTTTTTAAGTGCCTTTCTGGTTTACATAGGTCAGCTCTTAATCGCGAAGTTGAGCTGTTGCTGACGGGCATTCCGTTCTTTGTGGAACACTTAGGCTGCCGTGGACCGGGGTCGAGTTGGGTAAACCCTAGATATCTTAACATGCCCGGATCTCGGTGCATTGAAGATATACCTCATGTTAAGTTACCGAGCAAGATGACCTTGCATTCGGGAGGTCTGGGTTCGAAACCCAGACCGGCCACTCCTAAATGGTTTTCATGGTTCCCAATTTAAACAAGGTGAATGCCGGGGGGGAATTAAAAATCGACCATGATCGAAAAAAAAAGGGGAGCACAATGCACCAAAGAGATGGTGCATACCATTCAAGCCCCCCCCCCCCCCGTAGAGAACGGAGGATAGTCTAGAATTAAAAAACAACCTCACTAACAAATGTTTTTTAATTCTAGAACCGGGGCCGGTCAACGAAAGATGCGCTTCACTGCATCCTGCAGAAGACAGACCAGGAGACTAAGAAATCCCTGAAGACCCGGTCATTCGCTCTTATTCTTTTCGATGTGAACAACGCTTTTAATACAGCAAACTGGGGAGTGATTATGACGACGCTGGAGCATAAGGGTAGTTCGCCTTACCTCCAGCGGATAATTTCTTCTTATTTAAACGACAGGACGCTCATAACAGGTCAAAGCCAGCACAGTGTGACAGTCGGCGTATTGCAGGACTGCGTTCTTTACCCAGTTGTATAAAACCTTGCCTACGACGGTGTCCTGCGGCTGGGGCCTCCGAAATGCATGAAGATTGTCGCGGCTGTTTTTTCTGGAAGGAATTATTAACGCGGCGCTATTCGACATACTAGCATGGATGCCCGCCTATAATCTACAGCTTAGCTTGCCCAACAGAAGACGGGGGCAGTTATATTTAACGGGCCGGAAGGTTACACGTGGAGTCAACCTGACGCTCGCGGGCCACCCTATTCCGATCCAAGGACTGCCTGGTAACTAGGTATCATTTTGGATATTGGTCCTACAGGTGTCGCGCACATCGTTGCCAAGGTCAGCAAGGTTGCTCAGAATCTGGCTAGAATCTCCTTTTGATGGAAGGGGCTACGGACGGTCGCCGACGACAGCTAGCCTCTATCGCGGAGTCCTCGGCGATGTACACGGTGGCCTGCGTGGGTCAATCTAGCCCTACGCACCGCTCGAAACAGACAAGCTCATCGTGCGGCGCAACGTGGCAAGGCCCTTCGGGTCTGCCGAGCGGATCGCACTGTGAGCGCGGAGGTAGCCCCCGTCCTGGCTCGCTAGCTTCCCTGGGGTACCCTGGCCCGGGAAAGAAGCGAGCGTAGGACGGATGGCGGCGACAACTTCACGCAAGCCCAAGCGGCAACGGTTTCGTGTGGGCTCATGAATGGGCCACGCCAGGCTCAGGAGTGCCCCGGGGCGAACGGATATGGTCGCTTATACCGGACCTCTGACGTTGGTATGACGGGCCGGGGGCCGCTTACGTATTGATCGGTCCAGGTCCCCCACAGGCCGCGGCCATTTCCAACCTATGATGCGGATTGGGAAAGTCGCAGGGTGGACACGTGCACACTCTGCCCGTCGGGGCAACCGAACGATGTTGACCATATGGTCTTGTCCTGCTCGTCCTGGCCCAGGTCCACAGAAGCTCGACGTATTGCATGCAGAAAGATCGACACAAGACATTGATGTCTTATGCGATCTTTCTGCATAGCAATACGTCGAGCTGATGATGGCGAATGCCTCCGCATGGGCGGCAGGCGTCTATTTTTAGACACTATTATGTGCGAGAAGACGCGGCTAGAAAACGCTGGCTGCGCTACGGGCAGGTGCCAGTGAGGGTGCCCGCAAGGGGCTATGGCAACCCAGCCCTACGTAGAACGGCTCGACGCATCTTCTCAGGTTCGTGAGCTAAGGACACGACCAGATCCGTGAGAGCCGGTGAGTACGAGGCTTCCCTCATATAGTCTCGAAGTATTGCCACACAATTCCGAACTCTGGGAGATTTTTAGTGGGTGAAATTCTTTCTACTAGGTGCTGTTGGTTGCCCGTACCAATAATGCATAGCATTTCCACACCTCCTATATCAAAAAAGGTTGCTCGTGAACGTTACCCGAACATCAACGTACCAGTGTCTATTGTATTTAATCTTACGCGGTCCGAGAGACTGGCCGAAATCAGGCCAGATTGATTTTGGTATAGCTATGACCATGTTTTTAAGTGAAACAATAATGTTTATAGGTATACCCTTACATATTGTAGTTAAGTATCTTGGCCTCACGGATTGCACCCACGTCGTATGTAGCACTGAAGATTATCCATTTACTATTTTCCAGTCTCAAGACCGTGTCCAACAAAAACCATAAATTAAACCCGACTCGTATAATTTTTTAAGCATAAGAGTCTCTTAAGAAGCTAGTCGTGCAACGAACATTATGAACGTTCTGCTACTAGCTTACTAACCTACCGCGCGGGAAGGTGGAAGCCCCACCGTTGCACATTTATATTTATGGAGGTCCGTCTATGAAGCAATGCAAAAAGCAGTCCCGTAGACGTAAATCTTGGCTGAAGGTCAGCCATCAGAAAAGTTTAATAGATTGTGCCAGGCAGCTACGTACCATGAGGTAGGACCGAAAGTAGACGACTCCGAAGATTGCGAGCAGAGCGGACATCAACGCTACAGTGATGCAGACGAAGTAGGCGATTTCGATCGTCTGAGCGTACTTTCTTCGATCTCTACTTATGATGTTGCTAGCTCGAAGGTCCACTAGAACCGAACGTGTCGACGATAGGCTTGCACACTGAACCGCGATGTAGAGGAGAAGGGCGAGCATAGTCAACCGATAGAAAGCCATCGAGACACAGCTCTGAAATACAGCAGCCCCGTGAGTCAGTCAAAAGACCCCTGATATTCTCATCAGAAAGCTCTCTCACTCAAACCCGTGTCGTCTCGATGTTGTTCTGGTAACACGTGGAAACGTGCGTTTAATGTTCATCTATTGAAAACAGTGCAGCAATTACTTCTGCGTCGGAAGCAGTTCGCGACTGATTTAATTTGTGTTGTAATTTATTCGTATGTTACATAAAATGCGCGTATATATACGTTCGCAAACTAACATAAAAATTTTAAACGTTATTTCATTGTAATAACAGATATAATACTATTTCTAACGATATAAATATCGGTGCCTGTGGTGACATTTTTTGGTTCCTACAAACTGCATACTGGGCACTAACATTTCTACTACGTTTTTTGGGTATAAATTAGGCTCAATCACAATAATGCACGTTCTCTTTAGTTTGCTGCTACGTCGTGCGATTATTGGTACCCTTAACTCTCTCTTTCTCTCTCTTCAAAAAAAATACGCGAAAAAATCTAGTGGCATTAAATCGACAAGATCTTGAAACACTTTATCCTTTAAAAGCTAATTCGTTTCGGCGGTTGTGGGCTTGTAGCCCCATCTTATGGAACTATACTTAACTCGCATCAGCTCCGTCCGAATTCAGCCAATCAGGTATTCCCCGTGGAGTGAAAAAATAGGATCCAAGAGTTCTTAGTCCGGAGATCGCACTATTACTGCACGTATAACAGCGATTCGTGAGCCACGTAAGGTTTTAGATTGCCCAGATGCGACAGTTTGTTTATTTATACTTTCCAGGTCACATAGAATTAGGTCTCGTTCAAAAAATATAATTTTCTTCACATCATCGGCGTCATGCTTTCAAAAGCCCAATTGGTGAAGTCTAGACGCTCCTGGTTGTCCATAGGACTAGGCTCTTGGGTCGGCTGAACCTTACATGATACATCTACAGATTAGATCTCAAAATACACAAGGTTAAGGTGCATAAGAGACCCAGTTGTTGGGCAATCGCCGAATCTAAATGTTTTCGGACATTGGTCCACGCTGTCGGCACGGCAGCGATAGCTTTTAGCAGAACGAGCACTCAGTGCTGTTCCACTGCTCAAAGCATCACGTGCTTAAACCTTTCCTGTAAAACTTCTGCAAATTGCACAAAGGCTGGCTAGATTGCCAGGTACAGACTTTCTCTTTTTATGATAAATGTTCACAATATCTACGCGTTCTTCGGTTAAGTAACGCCCTATCCTAGAAAGGAGGCAGAGCTGAGCGCGGGGACTCTTGAAAGATGCGCATTATTTAGACATATATATATATATATATATATATATATATATATATATATATATATATATATATATATATATATATATATGCGTCATACTATGTCTGCAAGGTAAACGTAAACAAGACGGTCTTCCCCTACGGCTATACTGCCTACAGAAGTAGGCGATTTCAAATCTCTGAGCAAACTACCCTCTATAGCTACGTATTACGACTTAAATGCTTTATTCGCGGCAGAATGGAAGTATACATTTTCCGGATATGCATACATGTCATGTATTCAATGCGTAGTTATCATCTGCATGTTGCACAGGGTGTTCTTAGCAGCGTCTCCTAGCACTCATGGATTTGTTTGGAATCCTCATGGATATAGGTCGCTGATGCAGCGCTTGCGTGCGATGAACACAGAAACCATGTTGCCGACCTGACGTTGTCGTTTGCTTTCCACACGATTAGCTTGTTGAATGGCAGCAGTTTCTGTCTGAACTGGAGCAGCATCTTCTGATCTAGCTTTTAAGCGCGTCAATGACATAGGGGAATATCTATGTAATTGACATGTCGTGAATGCACGTTTTCCACTCGTTTCAGACAAGCTTTGTCCCTACTAAGACCCGGAACTACGCCGGCGCTTTATTTGTCAGTTGTGGTAGTACGTGTGCAGTTAGGCGTACAGGTCAGGAGGGCGTACAACGAATGATTGAAAGATCCGTTTTGCACGTTGAGAAGCACTGTGGCAACACAATTACCATACATATCTAGAACAAAAATTGTATACAAGAGCGGAGAAACGCAGCTTTTCTGCGGTACGCCAGGCAGTGTCGGCGAGAGGGCGATGACTTTGGCCTCGGAAAGTTCGGTTTGGCGTAAAACTCTGCAGTCCCATTGGCAGATTTTCTGGGCTGACCCCCAGCCAAGATGTAACAGCTAGTGGAGCTGTCTTTCGCATTGCTTTATAGACGGACCCCTACAATACAAATGTGCAACGGTGGGGCTCGAACCCGAATTCGCAAGTCTGCAGGTGGATCTTCAGCGCTCTTAGTTTATCAGCTACAATCTTGTAATCGACTCTGTCAAATACACTTGTATGATCAAAACAAATACACTGGAAATGTATTGTTTTGATCATATTCATCAAATTGATAAACATCAAAACAGCGCACTAAAAGGACAGTTGACGTGAGCACAGAGACCACACGCGGGTGCTCTTGTGTCCAATCTTTGTCATTTTGCGGGCGTTGTTCGCAGGTACGTTTTCGTTAGCCGTTCTCAGTCCCGTCTATGGCCACTTGCCGGACGTCAGCGTTGGGCTTTTCGCCGTAGTCATGTTTCTTCGGCTCGCCTCCCCTCGGCATTTTCTGATCGAACAGGTAATTGTGTAGAGTATCGATGACATCTTCCTTCACGAGAGATCGGGAGCTTGTGTGAGTTTGTTGTTGCTGGGAAGTAGTCCGGTTGGAGCGTTCGACGTTCCTGAACTGGTTACTGGCGGGTCATGCGGACGCTTGGTACGTATCCTGAACAATGTTTGGATTGGACTTCCGATGTACTCTTCACACGCGAGTGCCTTATTGCTGTATTTCGTTTAGCGCAGTACGAAATCTATAGCAGCATTGAAATCGCGATCGATTCCAAACACTATTTTCGCGGAGCATTCCCGTAGTTCGTCTCTGGTACGTGAATGTTACTTGTATTAAGCATTTTGTTAGCGGTATCCAGTTGTTAAATGGAGTTGTGCATAGCCTGCACCGCTTCCAGCATTCGATTCCTTTGCGCGCCATTGGCTTCGCTTGAATTTGCCCTCTACACATCACCAGGGCTCACCAGCGCTGGGTTTCACTGGACGTTTGTAAGTCAACCCCGGTGGCGTAGTGCATTCGCGTGCGCCCATCAATGTGCGGGTTCATTCCCCGCCGTTGCACAATTGTTGCCACAGTTATGAACGTAAAAGTAACAGAGTAATTTATTATTTAACTAAGCAAAGCATCTCCACCTACATCTCATTAGGAAAATAATTATTTAAGCAAGTTTACCGCCGCTTAAAATAAATAAACTTAACTTAGAAACTTGTCATATATATATTCCTCACTGGGTCACCAAGTCACCGCATTTTGCGGCATGCACCATATATATAAGGCCTTTTTATATTTATTTCATTTTCTTAAAACTAAGTTACTTTACTGATAACCTCTCTCTTTGCTGCAGTAAAAATCTCTAATTGAATTAAATCTTTTCCAAACGGCCATGGTCAGACTTTCTCCGTTGTACCTGTGACTGCAATTTAGGTAAGCAATTTAGAGGAGAAGAACAGAGGGCTTTTTGCGGATCTCGTCCGCGTAGGACAAAGCAAATTGTTCTGAAGTACAATACGCCTCACGCATCTAGTTTTTTTAACATCAAATCCTTGGGATCGCGTAGGATGACCAAGCACAG
>QVRM01001084.1:0-35337 GCA_003439945.1 Dermanyssus gallinae
AACCTCTCGTTGAACATCAAGAAGTGTACCTTCGCTGCCCCACAGCTAACACTACTAGGACATGTAGTGGGGGCAGATGGACTCCGACCAGACCCCGAGAAGACCAAGGCCATCGACCAGTTCCCGACCCCGACCAACCAAAAAGCCGTCCGCAGTTTCCTCGGCCTGTGCTCCTACTATCGCCGATTCATCAAGAACTTCTCCGCGACCGCCGCACCACTCAACCGTCTACTTGAAAACGACACTCCCTTCCAATGGAAATCCGACCAGCAGACCGCGTTCAACAACCTCAAGAAGAAACTAGTATCACCACCGCTTCTTGGACACTTTGACCCTGACAAACCGACAACAATCCGCACGGACGCATCCGGCCAAGGCCTTGGCATCATCCTCAGTCAACCAACTAACCACAAAGAAGAGCGTGTCATCGCATACGGCAGCCGTACCCTATCACGAGCCGAAGTCAATTACTCAACAACCGAACAAGAATGCCTGGCTATCGTATGGGCCTTAAAAAGTTTCGTCAGTACACTTACGGCCGACCAGTGACCATAGTCACCGACCACCACGCCCTATGCTGGCTCATGACGAGTCGGCACTTAGCCGGCCCCCTGGCTCGATGGGCAATACAGTTACAGGAGCACGACATTCACATCGTATACAAACAAGGCCGCAAACACCGCGATGCTGACTGCTTGTCCCCTTATCCACTTCCAGCCAACGATCCTGACACCGACCAGAAACCACTCCGAAGACTTTCGTCCATCCTCATAACCGACCTGGCCCGCCAGCAACACTCAGGCCCAACATTGCAACGACTACTTGAACAATCAACCACCTCCACCGCATTCCAGACAATAGACGGCGTACTATACAAGTACAACTTCACCGACCGGGGCCAAGAATTACTGTTGGTACTACCAAGCAAGTACCGACGAGAAGCATTAGCAGCAGCACACACTGACCGCGAAGCCGGCCATCTAGGCCTGGCGAAGACATACGGCCGGATCACACAAAAATACTACTGGCCGAACGCGTACAAAGACACTACTGGCCGAACGCGTACAAAGACACTACTGGCCGAACGCGTACAAAGACACTGACCGCTACGTCCGCTCCTGTGAAACCTGCCAACAACGGAAGATTGACCCTATCCAACGTGGAATGTTGCAGCATATGGACACACCGACCGAACCATTTCACACCGTTGGTATCGACCTCGTCTCACTCAATGAAACAGCCTCCGGCAACAAAGTGATAGTGACCGCAGTGTGCCATCTCACCAAATTCTTGATCGCCGACGCGTTACCGAATGGTTCGGCAGCGGAGGTAGCTAAGTTTCTGGTGAATAAGATCATCCTAGTACATGGTGCACCGAGAGTGCTCATTAGTGACCGTGGAAAAACGTTCATATCCTCTCTCATCACTGAAGTGACCAAGAAGTGCAATATTGACCACCGCCTGACATCACCGTACCATCCCCAGACCAACGGCCTTGTCGAACGATCCCACCGAACATTACTCGACATGCTCAGTAAATACATAAGTGAAAGGCAGCGTGATTGGGACGATCAACTACCGTTCGTCGTCCACGCATACAACACAGCACCAAACGAATCAACCAAGTTTAGCCCGTTCTACTTAGTGCACGGACGAGAAGCCCTCTCCACATTCGATGCACAGTTGCCGGCTCCGCCTGTCTCGACCAAACACACACTACACGACTACGTTGACCGTCTCATCCTCTACGCCGAAGAAGCAAGAGACCTGGCGAAATCATTAGCCGACCGCGCCAAAACAACGAATAAGGACCGCTACGACCAAAAGAGGCATGAACCAACATTTGAGATGAACGACTTAGTGCTCATATACACTCCAGTGCGCCGAGTCGGTGAATCCGACAAGCTCCAAAGAAGATACTTCGGACCGTATAGAATTGTAAGAGTAACCGGCCCAACGACCGTGGAGGTCGAACCAACCGAGACCAGCAACACCCCCGGACCCCGACGGGTGCGACAAACAGTCCACGTGTCCAGAGTCAAGCCATTCATCCAAACATACAGCCAAGAACAGCCAGGCGATTCACCAAACAATACCATTCATCCAGCTACCGACAACATACACAAAACATCGACCGCTGAAAATCAATCTCAACCACAACCGATCCGACCTAGCCGCCCGCGTCAACCCCCGACATGGACGAAATCATTACGGTACAACTGATGATTGTACCGTAACCAGCCACACCCACGACGACGCTCACCGACCACAGCCACCGAAGCCGACGACGCACCCCGACCACGGCCACCGAAGCCGACGACGCTCCCCGACCACGGCCACCGAAGCCGAGGACGCTCACCGATCACGGCCACCGAAGCCGACGACGCTCCCCGACCACGGCCACCGAAGTCGACGACGCACCCCGACCACGGCCACCGAAGCCCACGACGCTCCCCGACCACGGCCACCGACGCCGATTACGCCCCCCGACCACCACACCGTCCATACTAGACGGGATCCGATAAGCGATCAACCCCGACCACGAACGACAGAGTTCTAGACATAGTGCCATCGTTTGTTCTTACCCGGTTTAAAAGCGTACAATTTGCCCTGGTAAGTTGCGCAAAACAAGACCGAAATACGACCATGACCAGCGTTCACTCTTGTCCGGTTTAAAAGCGTACAGGTCACCTGGGTAAGTTGCGCAGAGATAGACACAGTTGAGCCATTTGCCGTCCGCCCAGTGCCATTTGCTTGTGAAACTCTTGGGACATCGCCTGAAGGAGTATAAAGACTGGAAGCGAGAGTTCCACCGCGCGGGAGTGCACGCCCGTGCCGACTCTGCTCCACACCACTACTCCGCCCAGGCAAAAGATGTCTCAAGTGACAGCAAGCCTGCATTCAACCCAAACTGTCCGAGCGACACATCGGACGACAGTGACCTTCCGGTGATCAACAACATGTATGAATTGCCGACCTTTACAGACCAATCTTCAACCTCAACAAACCGACCTGTCAAACCATGCCAGACCTCCACTGTTGGCTCGGGACGAGCCAATTCAGAGGGAGGGGGGCAGTGTAACGAAGTTACTGTGTACGCATCATAGCGCAATTCAAATAAGTTCTAACCGACCACGTCCAACTGGCTACAGCGCCCGCGCCAGAATCTCAACGTACACAACGTTTACCGAATGATACATGTCTCAACCAGCCGGCCGAGAACAGCCACAGCCTTTCGCGCCGAAACTCCAACGTCCTCCGCCGTCCAAACGATCATCGGCCGACATCGGGAGAGGGTCGACCTATGATCGGCAGTCCAAGTCAAACAGTCACTTAACCTGTATTCCTATACGAAACAAACACAAACTGCTGTACATTTCGATCGATTTGAGAGCGGGTTCTGACACCCTTTGGGGTGTCAGCACGCCGCGGTACCTCGTGAACCAATAAATAGACTGAGCAGCATGGCTTGATAACCATCCGTTGCTCGGCCGTGCTTTGCATTAGACTGTATGCTGCGCGTCGTCATTCATCGTTCCTGAGTTCCTCGGGCTGCAGTACCCGTCCGGATGAGTCTACATCCTTAAGCTGACTTAGCGTAACGAAGTTTCACTTCCTCTGGCCAGTACGACGATAGACCAGCCACCCACAACACCGTATGTGAATAACGGCGCAATTTAAATAAGTTCTAACCGACCACGTCCAACGGCTACAGCGCCCGCGCCAGAATCTCAACGTACACAACGTTCACCGAATGATGCATGTCTCAACCGAACAAGACATGTCTCAACCAGCCAGCCGAGAACAGCCACAGCCTTTCGCGCCGAAACCCCAACTTCATCCGCCGTCCAAACGATCATCGGCCGACATCGGGAGAGGGTTGACCTATGATCGGCAGTGCAAGTAAAACAGTCACTTAACCTGTACTCGTATACGAAACAAACACAAACCACTGTAAATTCCGACCGATTTAAAAGCGGGTTCTGAGACTCTTTTGGGTGTCAGCACGCCGCGGTGTCTTGTGAGTCAATAAATAGACCAAGCAGCCTGGCTAAAAACACACTCGTTGCTCGGTCATGCACTAGACCATATGCTACGCTTTGTCATTCTTCGTTCCTGAGTTCCTTGTGCTGCAGTACCTGCCCGGCTGAGTCTACGTACATCCCCCGAGCGGACCAGCGTAACACAACAACGTTACAATATCACTAACGGGCCTAATAACTGCGCGTAAAACATGCGCATTTTGAGATGTGCGATTATGTTTAGAGTATGGTGGCAAGCGAACAACAGCTATTATCCGCTTACTGTGCTCAGTTCATTTCTAGTCATCAGAAAGAGGCAACTGTGTATGTCCAGAGCTACCCAGTCTTCCAGACGATCCCATCTGCTGGTTATTAACGATTGAGATTTTTTCAGAGACCAACGAAACTACACTGCTGCTTGGGCACCGTAACCAAGTGGTAAATGTAATACTCGTTTAGCTCTTACACATCTCTAGGAATATATAACTAAAAACTGGGGGTCCAATCAATGAATTGCTGGTACCTTTGTCAATATTGAAAAAGCATTCAGTCGATAAAATATCCTGATCAATATACTCACACAACTCAATTTCGCTTAAGGTCCGATTGTAACTTTTAATTCTTACTTAAGCGACAGGGTACAAATCACCAGAAACGGCGACGATTTATCATCTCCCTGCTGCCCACACCTCGGTACACCACAAGGGACCAGCCTCTCACCGACACTGTTCCTAATATTTTTAAATTATTTTCTAAAGGCTAATGAACTTAAGTCTATCTACATTATTTTTCTTTGCCCAATTTCCTTACAAAGTCAGACTTGCGATGTTAAGTACGCAAACGGCCAACTTGAACTTATCTTAAATTGGTACTCAAAACACATGCTGTGCTTAAACATTAAAAAAACAAAAATGTTAATTTTCACTCCAAGGCAAATATCAATAAACCAACAAATAGCAATTAAGCTCGATTATACTAATGTACAACAAGCATTTGAATATAAATGCTTGGGTGTAACCTTGACCCACCAGTGGCGTATCAAAATCACATTAGTTACCAAACTTGAACAGATTGTGCCCCAATTAGGCAAACTTAACAATGCTGGCGTATCCCCGATGTGATGTTGATTATATATACATCGTTATTTCCCTGTTACATAACATATTGCTTACCACTGTTCGGGTCAACGCTTTCAACACTTACACATAATTTACAGGTTGCACAGAATATTGCATTAAGAGCCATTTTTGACTACAGAAGGGATGAAAGTGTTTTTCGTCATTATGCTATTCATAAACAACTTAAAATACCATCACTTTACAAATTTGAATTAGGCTTTCTTGCGCCTAAAAACTTCCGTGGTATGTTTCCTCCAGATGTATCGTTTTATTTTACATTCAAAACAAACAGAATCACAACAGCCCACCCCTGAGAATACCCAATGCGTATCGTAACTATAGACTTAAATCGCCTGATATGGCCATGACCAAAATATAGAACACTGTCGATAATAAATTACGGCAATGTACATCACTTAAGTTATTTAAGGAAAAATGGCATCATTAACTACACAATTAACAATGGCTCGATCGCTAAGGCGTTTCAACATGCAGGTTATTATTATTATTTATTACATGTTAAACAATGTTACAGTTGTGAGGTCTGAACGTATTATTGCAAAGTTTTTTTAAGTATGTAGTTTACTCCATGGCGCCTGAAATGGATGCCGCGTTCTCTCTGCAAACGGCCAAAGACAACGCTTGCCTCAAGAATTGACACTCTCTTTGGTCGTTCGTGAGCTCCTGAATTCGCTTACTTAAATAATAATCACTTACTTAAATAACCGCCTGGTCTTTCTAGAGACGATGGCAAGCGGCCCGACGGCTTGACTTTGATACCTTTCTACAAGGGTCATTTCCTGGTGTGGGATGCGACGGTAACCGACTCTCTGACCCCCTCCCTTGTCGGTCCCGGCGCTTCTTGCCCAGGAACTGCCGCTTCCCGCGCCGAGACATCAAAGACAAGAAAATATGCGAACTTAGGCCGGGCGTACCACTTTTCACCTTTCGCGTTCGAGACGCTGGGTGGCCCTGGGCCCCTCACAATCACGCTAATTTCCCAGGTTGGCGACGCTTTACAGCAGGCTACGATGGACAAAAGGGCGGGCACTTTCTTCTGCCAACGGCTTTCCCTAGAGATTCAGAGAGGTAACGCGATTTCGGTGCTCGGAACTATGAAAGACTGGATAGACCCGCGTCTTCACGTCAGGGGTCGGGTAAGACTCCTACTCGGACACGAGTGATAGATGAGGAGTGAGCCATCGGTGCCGTGGATTTAAACATTCACATGTATATATTAAATTCCTTAAAAAATTGAGAAATGCTTCGGTTCCCTTGCTGGTTGGTCCTAGTGTCTCCATGGCAATAGGCACAAAAATATATCTTGTTTCCAGTCCAGCATATTTAAACCGTTTTCTGGCGTCCGCGTGGTTTGCTACCCACCCCGGCTCAACAAACCCCGGCTCAACTATTCCGCGTAGCTACTTTAGTTTGGGTTGTACTAATGCCTGTTGTTTGTACGTTTGCGATTTAATGTTGGTGAGATATATGTATCTGCACTTATGTAAATGAAGGTGCACAGCCCGCACCGACCTACTGTAACGTTTTTGGAAACATGACTCGTCGAGAGAGAACGCACGAGGGGAGACGCGAGATGCCGAGGATCGCATAAGCTGTGATGTAAATAGGAAACCGCGGTTGTGCACGAAACCGTTGCATCCCAAGCTGGGGACTTTCCATGTGACCATAATGCAATGGTCACCCCATCAGGTCTTTCTTCGCCAGCGGACACTAAACCTCTCGGTTTAAGTGTAAATGGTATACCGGCTTTCCTACGGGGTCTTATGATCACACCGTTTAGTTTAGCATGTCTGGACGATCTACCGGCGCTCTTCGAGCAACTTAGTGGGTGTAGGCCACTGGAATCTGCCATCTCCCCACACAGTTTGCACTGAAACGGCTCTCAGACGCTAGCGCCGATTCTAAGTGCTGACATCATGCGGAAAGAGTTGGGATCCAGCATGGTGCCGAGCTGAGGCGAGGGTAGGGCTTTAAGCCAACCCCCACTGAAGTTATCTTGTACCGATAAGAGTACGGCACGGTCTCTCCGGGAAACAAGCTCGTCTAAGATTTATCTGCTCTTTTTTGTGCTTTTGAGCTTATCTAGGTTATATTGGCTGGGATATTCTTCTAAAGGGCCCGGGTCTAGCATGGTTCTAATAGTGTCCCGTGCTTTACTGGTTTCATATCTTATTTGTGGTCGAACTGCCTCTTCCACTAACGAAGCTGCCACCGGACCAAATTGCACCAGTGAAGCAGCGTCATCATTCGCCGTTAATTCTTCGGGGCACGTCAAAGCAGGGCATGCACGCAGTATATAGTTAAATCTTGAAGACCCTAGGCTACATCTCCAAATGCACAGCGCAGCCTGAGGATGCAAGCGTGTCAGTTGAGGACGAATTTTGGTAAGGGCTTCTTTTTTCTCAGAGAGGGTATGCGAAATTCCGTCTTGCATTACGGGGGCCCCCAAAACTTCTAAGCTGTTTAGCTCTACACGCGTGATACCAGGGAGTATTTCTGTGATCTTCTGAATTGCTTCCTCCCTCTCCTGAAGTGAGCCCCCAACACCAGTAATCTCACATTTTGCGGCATTCAGTGTCAGTCCCCCGTCTTCTTCAAACTGCAGCACTTTTCTTAAATCTGTTGCGATGATACTTACAGGGCCGGCAAGCGTGGCGTTATCTACATACCACACGTTGAAAGGGCTCTGTAGTTGCGATACTAAATCTGATATACCGAGACTAAATAGAGCAGGCCCTAGTGGGTCACCCTGCTGAATGCCCGCTTCCGAACGCAATGTTGAAGTTGTGCCCCAGGTTAAGAGCAAAGGATCTCTGTAACCTTGCCAGACCATAGGCAAAAGTTCTGGACTTTTCTTCATCGCTGCATCTAGTATCCGGTCTCTTCTTAACGTATTAAATGCATTGCAGAAACCAAGTTTCACCAGAACCCTTACTTGGTCCTCAGTCTCTACGAGGGCACGTGTAGCATGTTCTAGTGCTTCTGCGCCGCCTTTAACAGCCACTCCAACCTGATGTGGCAGAATTGCTGTCAAAATTGTCTTTTTATTTCTTGCCATTGCTATCTTTGCAGCAATCCTACGCAGAGTCAGTCCACAAGCTATGGGCCTTATTGAGTTGTCTTTTTTCTTAAGAGCTGTAATATTTGCACCATAAAATACTGGTAGACAAAATTTAGTTAATGTGCCGTTTAACACTCTGCCCAAGAAAATGCTCAGATCATGTAGCAAGCATGACGTGGCCGCAGTCCATCCAGTCCGGCTCCGCTTGCAACAGGGAATGAGCGAATTGCCTCTAAGATCGCCGAATTTTCGACGCTTTCGCAGTATCCAACTGTAGGTTGTTCGAAGGTTTCTAAGCACTCCTGGCAGACGGCCGGTGGTGGCGGGTATTTGTTTCTTAATTCACGCTCTGTGCGAGAGCTACGTGGTGCAAATGCGTCTGACGACAGCAGGGCGTTAGCGGCAGAGCGTACATCGCCCTCGGCTAGTTTTTTTTCAGCTATAGGCACGCTCTGCCGGTCTCCAGCTAAGCCGTCTAGTCTATTAATAAGGGTCTTTGGAACTGTCTGCAGAAAACTTTTCAGACTCTTTTGTTCGAGCACTGACACATTGTCTTTGATTATTCTGGTTAGTCTGGCTTCATGATTTTTTCTATGCGGTAAGGCCTGCATTAAAGATGGAGCAGACATTAGGCTATTCCAGCTTTCAAGATCCAGATTTGAGTTGAAATTATTCAACGCCTTTGCGAAAGCTGCGGCGCAGGCTTCTCTCGCTCCCCGAGGTATGACCCTGGCAATTTTGAGATCTCGACGTGCCTGCGCTAAGGTTTGAGCCAGTGTCTCTGGGTTGGCTGATGAGAAATCCATAGAAGAAGTATGAAGAGGAGAAGGCGTATTGGATGAGTCAGTCGGTTGTGGTTGAAAGGGTCTTAGATGTTGATTGCGTAGGGATGCCGGGGGGTGTAGACGTGTTATGTGCGCCCGCAAGCCCTGTGAGGTTCTCACGGCGCGACCGCAGTTTGTGCAGGTATAAGGGGTCTGGGATAGTGGGGAGTTCAGTCTAGAGTCTTCATCTGTTATGAATCCGTCGGGATGGGATGGTTGGGAAGTCATTTATGTAAGGTCCTTATCGATACTCTTGTTTTCCGTTTGAATCAAAGGGACTTCTTTAGAGCCATCTAAGACGGCTATCATAAAGGCCTTTCCTGCCTTCGACTCAAGAAAAGATACAGCTCTATTGAAGTATTGGTTCTCTTCTAGCCATTTAGACAGTAGGGGCAAGATCTTCCATATCTGAAGAATTCCGTTCACGATGTTTGAAGATTCTTTAAATGTTTTTTCTTGAGACTTCGGCTGCAGTCTTTCCGGTTGTTATCCGGTGCTTGCTTCTTTTGGTCCACACTTTTTCTAAATCTTGGTGGGGGGAGGTGACAAAGCACAGTTTCACCGTCTTTGTGCATTATTTGTGTAGGACCCCTGGTTGCTGTAGGTCGTGCGGCATCAGCATAAAACTTCTGTCCATCTGTCAAGGTTTTAATTTTTTTCTCTACGACTTGAACCATTGAAGGAAAATCGTCCGTAACGGGGAGACGGGTGAATACTTTCTCGTAAAGCTTCACCCTTTGTGCTTCGGAATATATTCGTCTTACACCACAGTTGTTATCGTTGGAAGCATGGGTCCCGCTATAGTTGACACAACGGGCCTTATCATGGCATTCCCATAATTGGTGTCCTGGGCGGCCGCACTTTCTGCACGTAGGTTCACCTTGTTTTTGACAATCGGTGGCCTTATGTCCGTACTTATGGCATTTTAAACATTGCAAATGAGACCCTGCACATAACGCTACTTTAAATATTTCGTCGACGATGGTAACCTCTGAGACCGGCATGGTATCGAATCTTAGTCGTACCCTCGCGGAGTTTTTCCAGCCCTTCATTGTTTTGACTTCATTGTTCTGTGTGGCCACAGCAAATGTTTCCCGTTTTACTTGATTTACACCCTGTTCTTTCAAACATTCAAGCAGATCTTCTTCGGTGGGGGGGGGGGGGGGGGGCGGATTAACACCGGAGATTCGTCCCCAGAACGCTGACGTATCTTCACAATGAGCTATTGATACCCCGCAAACCATTTTTAGCGTTTTTGCAATTGCGACCTGGGTTGGTTCTTTGACACGGATCGCTAGCTTTCCCTGTGCTGTAATACGCGCATGCTCTCCCGGCAAAGATTGCCTTATTTCATTATATATTTTTAGTAGGCTGACAGTCTTCAGTGCAGACGGGTTATCCGGACATTGAAAGATAATCTCGGGATCAGCAAACGCTTTCAAATTAGCGACTCTTCGCCGAATATGTGTACCCGATGCCACGTTCTCCTTGGCCACTTTCCTGGCCGCAGCCATGACGGCTTTATCCATTCTCGTTGGAGCAGTAGACCAGCCTCCACCCTCTCCAGCAGAAACAGCTGTTTCACTCGGTGGACCGGACGGATCGTTCTCTATATGAGAGGCATCTTCACTTTCGAAAGCCCTCTCCATCATACCTGCTAGCCTGGCCTCTCTCCGCTGGCTCTCTTTGGTAGCAGCTGATTCTCTTAAAGATTTTTTGGTTCTAAAGCACTTTGCACCACAAATATGACTTCCGCCGTCGCCGGTCCGTCTGCTAGCTGCGCGGCAGGGAAGCGGCGAAGGAGCACGATATGATAGCGGGGAGTAGTCAGGCCTGCTAAAGCAGACGGCGGGTGATCCTGGCCGAGACGTGTAAGGTGAACAACTTGCCGTTGACAAGGCTAACGGCGATTCGGCGCGCTGTGCCGATTCATGGGCGCCTTGGGAGCAGACAACTGGCTGTGTTATGGAACGATCTTGCCGTACCTGATCGCCTTCCGACGGCTTATCCAGTATGGACTATGTCGTTGTTAGCTTCGAAAGCAAATCAACTTCTATGGAAATGTCAGCACAGAGTTATCGCGACTGTATCAGGATCTAGTCACTGGTTTCGCACTCGACACTAGTACGTAAATCCTTTGTAATTAGCACAATTTTGTCACTCGAACTACACACGTCTTCACTCGAGGCCGTCTAGCAGGCGAAAAAAAATGTATTATTATTATTATTATTACTATTATTATTGTTATTGGCGCCAAGGAGTGCGGACGTGTGCATATGGAGCTCCGAGAAAAGACACCTATCCGTTAGTGTGCAGGATGGTAAACCCAGCAAGTGACATACCAGAGTGATGAGCGTAACTCAGTGATCATTTTGGTGTGCTGTGTGTGGCCATGCGACGAAGAAGCCAGCAGCTAAGACGCTAAGAAGTTCCAACAATGACACGATGGAACAAAACGAAACCACTCACATAACAGGTCGTAGGCTCCGAGCGGCGTGTCGCTGTGATTCAAATTCGAATTCGTAACGGCTGCTCAACCGATCCTTTGAGCTTGGAGCGTCTGATCTACTATTCAAAAGAAAAAAAAATCACCGCGCCGACAATTAAAACGCTATTTTCACTTGGCACGGCGAGGCATGTGAAGTGGACAGCCACAGCAAAGCCAGCAACTGCTTAGCTTCAAAGAGGTAGCAGTAATGGCTAATGAGTTTCGATGCCAGTGGTGTTCTATGTGTTTACCTACGAAGCGGGGTGTCCAGATCCACGCAGGAAGGACTCATAAGAAGAAGATAGCCGAGTCTAGTGTACCAGCAGTGCTCCAACAGGCCGCTACTAGCAGCACCTCACAACCGCTGCCTTCTTCGCACGCTCCACAAGCAGAATTCTTTCCTCAACCCGCCAGCCAGCCGCAAGTAAATGGAGGGCCGACACCTGATCATCACCTGCCGTCTTCTTCTCCCCTTTCTCTTCACAAGTTACTCGCCAACGCCAAGATGACACGCAAGGTGCTGCGCAGGATCCCAAAGGGAGCGAGAATTCCTTTGCGCGGACTCTTCCACCGTCTGCTTAAAGACGTCGTGAAAAAGAATGACGAAGCGAGCTGGACCGCGCTGCTTACCCTTGCCCCAAAAGTCCTCCACGACGAACGGAACGATCTTGCCGTACCTGATCGCCTTCCGACGGCTTATCCAGTATGGACTATGTCGTTGTTAGCTTCGAAAGCAAATCAACTTCTATGGAAATGTCAGCACAGAGTTATCGCGACTGTATCAGGATCTAGTCACTGGTTTCACACTCGACACTAGTACGTAGATCCTTTGTAATTAGCACAATTTTGTCACTCGAACTACACACGTCTTCACTCGAGGCCGACTAGCAGGCGAAAAAAAATGTATTATTATTATTATTATTATTATTATTATTATTATTATTATTATTATTATTATTATTATTATTATTATTATTATTATTATTTTTACTATTATTATTATTTAAACTGAGTACCAATAAGTTCTAATAGCACTATAGATAACTGGAAAGACAAGTAAAACGATGTATGAAACACGGATGTTCTGTAAGGAGCGTGTGTTTGAAGATAACAACAAACTGAAACTCATGCGTCAAGAGCGCGTAAAGCTGTGCGGGATATGCTTGAGTCTAGTATAGAAAACGGAACACTCTATGCGTTAGGGTATCTACTTATCATTCGTAGAGCCAGTAAGCTGGACGCTAACCAGCGCAGTATTGTCCATTGTCTTACGGCGGATTTAGACTGTAAGGCGAGCTATAACGAACATGTTATGACTCGCTTCATAACAGGGTGTCTCTCGTTTCTCAATCACGTTTTTCCTTTGCGTTATATGTATCTCCTATCGGGGTCGTTAGTGTTCCGCAAAAATGAGTCCTGAGACCTTAAAGCTGATCCTGACTTTGGCCTACCACGGCTGATTGCGTAAACGATCTTTTTTCTCTCTTGTCTGGTATGAGTCAAGCGCGTTTCGCGTTGATGACCTACCGCACAAGACGAAGCACATCCTTCTATTTTATGGAAGTATTAGCAAAGTTGTGTACTCAGAATAAGATGAGAGGCCCTAGTTTCGTAGGTCGTTCCTTATCTGACGTAGTGCTACGACTGAAAGTGAGGCAATTCACTTTAACCAACTTGCCATCAAAATGAGAGTTCTAGTCGAAAATCATATTATTTACAGTTGTCGGTTGGGACTTTGCAGCCCCTTAATTGAGCCAGTGATTAAGCACACACTGGGTGAACGTGGCGCCGGTGATCTTACAACGCAATACATCCGCAAATTTAGTTACGTCAGTTTTACTATTACTTTATAAAGTTGTGCGAAACATGTCACTTGTTGTTGGCCTGCTACCTTAATGCAGCAATAAAAGCTTGTGTAAACCCTAAGCCGGCTCCTATCTGCTCCTAATCTTTTTTAGACTGACCAACGTGTCACCAATGTCATAGAGCCAAATGCAATGCTCAGGAAACAAGCGGTCGGACCCAAGGGTCAAGCCAACCGAACACCCATTTGAGTAGGGCATTGAAAGAGTCCGCAACTATCTCAGGGTGCTCTGTGAAGAGAAGTTTCACTGCCTCAGGGGGAACCCCGTCTGGTCCGGGGGCCTTTCCGGTCTTTTGCCTGTGAGCTGCGCGTAGAACCTCGTGTGGTTGAATAGACGGAAACTCGGCCTCAACTTCCAGCCCGGGAATGTTCTCATAAAGTGCCCTTTCGAAAGATGCGTGGGTCGGGAACAGCTTAGTTAGTACCGTCTTGGTTTGTTGTTCGTCCAGGGAAACAGGGGTATTTTTTCTATTACCCCTGACTATCTTGTAAGGTTTTCCCCAGGGATCGTCCTCGACCTCGTTGAGGAGCTTTCTATGGCCGCTAGTCTTACTGTCGGCTATGGCTTGCTTAAGTAAGGCCCGGCTTTTCCTATACTCTTGCAATTCTTGATTGCGTGCGTCTGCGTCTCGTTGTTTCAGTTTGAGAGCACGCCTCGCTTTGCAGCACTCTTTTCGTTTGTCTGCGATCTCCTGCGTCCACCAATATTTAGGCGGGACGTTCCCTCGCCTGGGGTGAGCGCTGTAGGTACACGTAGTCTTGCACACCTCTACAAGGAGTGCTTGTAGATCTTCTGCAGTTATGTAGGGGCTGGGTAGGGCTTTTATTTTCTTCCCGAGTTCTTCCTTGAACCTTGACTCGTTTGTGAGTCTGAATCGCTTTTTAAGGGGAGGAACTGATCGAAAGTTTTGAATTCTCAGTTGAGTCTCAATGCAGAAATGGTCGCTCAGGTTTTCCTCGTCCACTAGAACCTTCCAGCTTATAGCTTTTGGCGCGAGGATGTTGTTACATAGCGTGATATCCACGTAAGACTCGCTGCTGTGTAACCGACTCATTAGCCCCTTCGATGGTCGGTGCAGGTTGTTATGGTATTTCAATTTGGGGATTTCATAATAAAGGTGTAACTCATAGGGCCAGTCATTCAGAATGGTGCCCTCAGGGTAGTATTTAACCTGCGCCGCAACGATTCGGTTCGCAAGTGTTTTCAAGACTTTAAGCTTTTACCACTTAGGAATATTTACAAAACGGTAAAAATTGCCATGCTTGCATTTAAGGTGTATAGAAGAATTATTCCGGATGATGCTGCTTTTCCTATAAGAGCTGCTGTTAGACGCACAACTCGACGTGCAACGGAATTTGTGAGGCCAGTAGCTCTAAAGCAGCCCACTCGTCATGCTCTCGCATGCACCCTGCCGACTATCTGGACCGAACTTCCCAAAGAAATTCGTGTACTTACTTCAGTCAGATTATTTAAACGTGAGGTGAAAATATGGGTAACGAGTAAAAACTCTAGTCAAAACTAGTTACCCGTCATTAGGTTGAAGAAAGCGTGTCATGTAGGTAAACTGGAGAAGTTTTTAGCACCTTCAATTGCTAGTTTCTTATGGAGTGAGACATGTTAAAGTATGAAATCGATAAAGTTGGTGTAAATACATATTTTAAATCTTTTTATATACGAGAATTTACGCATTGTGAAATTGCGGTTCCGTGAATAAACCTCAAAAATTAATTAATAATTAGATTTGTCTCTACACTATGCAGAGTCAGAGCCTACACGTGGCCTACAAGTTCATTGAGGACATAAAGCTTATTTGCCTATGAAACCTAAGAATAGAGGATAATTTGTATTATATATCATTAAGGACAGAATATATAGTATTATATATAATTACGGACAGAAATCTTATTTAGCTAAGAAACCTAAGAAAGGATAATTATTAGTAATTGTTGTAGATCGTCACAGATCGATTAGACGTCATAGATAAAAGCCCTCCGTCATAAAGCTGGCGTAACAGTTTGTCGAAATTGCCCTTTAGTGAGTCCGCATTATATCATATTTCTGACAATATTATTATGGTCGCCATTGAAATTCGAATTAGAGCTAGATGAATGCTAACATTTGTCCTATCATGACAAGACGTGTAGTCGCGTGTCCACTCACTGTGTGGATTAGAGGGGCCAGAGAGTCCCGCTCGGTTTGCAACTGACGTCTCTTCCAAGGCGCTCTTATTTAGGAGCACGAATATGGTCAAAACCACAATACACACATACATTGACGTAAGCACACGTATTGTATAGAATAATTACTCTTATTGGCAAAGACACTCTTCTTCGTGCAGAAGGCTTATAAACTAGTAGACCCCGATCCGACGAGGCGTGGATTTCCTCCTCAAAGCTACGCCATCCTGTTCTGCCGCTTTTGTCGACATTAAATGTCCGTTACCTTAGCATCTTAGGTTTGCGTTCGGTAATATAGCTTTAGTGAATGGCGTTTTGACGCTGTATACTTTCACAAAGTGCACATCGTTTAGAAAATTGGATTTCTCAGGTCCAATTTTCTAAACGATGTGCACCATGAAACTGTCGGTTACAGAACTCCCACTGCAAGCACCACTGCGTTTAAATCGTAATACTAAAATATAATATTAAATCAATAATAATAGTTATTAATTCGGCTGCAGCACTGTTAAGTCATCTATGTAGAGTTAAGGACAAAACTAAGCGTAATATTATTTTCTTTTTGGCGACAAGATGTATTTACGTAGGACAAATGTCACAGTTGAAGTCATATGTGTGTCTATTTTTTATTCTCTCGAGCTACGTCACTGTACAAAAATTGGAAAACAAAGTGGCAGAGTGAGCAGATATGAGTGTACAGACAAGTGGAAACAGAAAACTATATATATGCAAAGCGTGGGATATACCGCAAATTCTTGCAACAGATACGAATAGTAAAATAACAAGTACTTTAAGTTCTAAAATAAAGCTTATAACGTGATTTGTGTCAGGCGAAGAGAACTTAACGACCCTACTTTTCCTGGCAGCTTATAGAAGTATGCGTGAAGAGCCGGATTAGTAAATAGTGAAGTTCAAGGTAGAGAGATGTTTAGTGCGTACAGGTATTGACGTTGGCAACTTTGGAAAGTGGCGGTGTGGTTTGGGGTCTAGTGCGCTATATTCCCAGACCACGCGGGGGGGGGGGGGGGCGTGGTCATTTACCGGCGTATCACGGGTTTGACCCCTTGTTAATTGATTTTTGGGAACGATGCTCATTAAAGTGCACGATAAATCAACGCTAAAATTCAACGGGCATACTGCCATAAGGACCGCAGGAAAAAAAAACAGATATCCCAACATGTCCAGCCCTTGTGCATTGAAAATATGCCTTACTGCGTTATCAAGCCCATAGGGAACGGAGAATAGTCTATGATTAAAAAAATACTTCCTTAAAAATAATTTTAATTCTAGGTCTCGACGTAGAAAGTGTTGAAGTAATGACACCAATTTAATAATAATATAGTAAAAAAAATAAAAATAATAAATTTAATCCTTGAGCCTAAGAATATGCACAGAGAATTGACAGCACTCGGACTAAGTTTGCTTGTGAGTCTCACACTTGTCGCTGCTGATTGCTGCCGGCGCTTGTGCATCATATATTCCCAAAGCTTCTCATATTAAAACAGAAAAAAATCAGGTGTTGTCTGTTTTTGGACAGGTATGCACCCGTTGACGACGGTGCGCAACTGCATTTTATCCTTCTTCACCAAAAAAAAAACGTTCAAAGATACAGCTATCTCAATACACCTTTTGTGTTGTACAGGTAAGTTGCCGTTACTTGAGACTTGTTTGAGGAACGCTACCATTGTCTACTTTTATTGCAACTAGTTTTGCTAAATGCAGAAGGAACCGTGGCACCATACATTTATAAAAGACGAGCAGATAAGTAGGCGTAGAAAAGAAGCATGATATGTTTCTTTTCTGCGCATATTCAGACACCTTTTAACCAAAGAACAATAGTCATTATAATGACATTATTTGAAATAGTTAATTAATTAGTTCATACTTACGTGTACGTTCATATGACGTAGAATGATACCCAATAAAGTAACTAAAAAAGAACATTAGTAACATTAGCCAGTTACATTTGTAGGGCGTGGCTACCTGCGCATGACAGAGAAAAATAGCACGTACGTGTGCCTTCCGTTCAGTTGACGCAATACGTGTTAGGACATCATGGCGTTCCCATTGCAAATTTTAAGGATTGAGAGGCAGCGAGGTGTTATTACATTTCAAACCCCGGAAGATATTCAGCCGGCCAATATTTATCGCAGGATAAGGCCGAATACGAAGGAGACTGTGTTTGTTACGGCTGAACTCATCGACAAGGTGAACGACCTAATGAGAAGTGATCGGCTTGTCCTAATGCGAGTGTTGGCAGTGTGGCGGGTCATCGGGCCTTATGGCCCGGCCTATGACACTTGTAGCAGTTGGGGAGCCTAATCCACTCCTCAGGTCTGCACCACCTCGAGCCCAGCTTGAGGGTCTTGCGGGAGCATATGGCTCTTGCCGCCGCCGGGGACGCCGTAACCAGTGCGAACCAAACTTCAGCTCTTCCGAGCCTTGGCTCGGTAGCTGTGATCTTGGCGCCGGCCGGAAGCTGCAAGGCCTTTGGCAGTTCCCTTTCGACCTGCTTCCTGTCCAAGAGTGGGTCAATCCCCCACAGGGCGATGGTCTGCCCCTGGTTAAGCTCTCGGCAGTCGGCCTGCATCTTTGCAGATTCCCGAATGGCCGCCGCCATTTTTTCTCCTGCGCCCTTTTCACTCGCCTATATTCTAATTATAACGCCACCCCCCTTACTTTTAACTACCCCCCTAGCCGTTATCCCGGCGCCTTCCTGCTGCCTGACTTGTTCTCTGAATTTGCTTTATGGCCCTTATTGTCAAGTGACCTTTGCAAAACACGTGCTGGGCGTCTGATAGCAGGCCGTTCCCCTCCCTAGGGAACAAGCCCGACTAAAGCACCCCCGTCGGTGCAGTCGCTACTGTTTCTGGAAACGCCTGTATTAGGGTCGAGGCCCCGGAAACCGAGACACCTTCTGGGCCCGGCGCCTTTCCCTGTTTGAGGCGCGTCGCGGCATCCTGCATCTCATACAAAGTGGGTTCCGAATGATCATCTCCCATCTTGTAGGGGGCGCAATCGAAGCGTGGGTGATGGGGAAGAACGCTTCGATTGCATTTCGCGCCTTTTCTGTCGCGGAAAGAGCATCTCTGTACCTCTTAAAGCGGGAAACCTTCTAACCATCTTATAGGGGCGGCCCCAGAGGTCGTCTGTCAGCGTTTTAAGAAAGGTCCACCAGAAACGTTTCTTGCACTGGGTACTCGTTCTTAGGAAAGCGGGCTTCCCTTTGGTCCTATGAGTGCCCTGAGGGACCTCCGAAGCTGTTCAGCTTCCTGACGTCTGATAGGCGGATGCAGCGTCGGACGATTTACCATCGCGGCAGTAGTCACGTAGAATTCGATGATAAGGTAATCGCTGAGAGGTTCCTCTTCCTGTAGCAGGAAGGTGAACGTACCCGTGTTAAAAATAAAGTCCTCGGTCGTCAACAGGTCGAGGACGGCGAGCCTCTTTCGGTAGTTCTGGCAGAGCCCCATGCGCTAACCGCCCCGCTAAAATCACCAGCTATGGCTGGAAGTGGAATATCCATTTAGTTAAAAGAAGAGGACAAGTCGTCTGAAACTTTGTGCGGGTTGTCAAGCAGAACATTAGGGCTGCAGTAGCAGAAGTAAAAACGCCCAACGTTCGCTACGTCGATCCAGGTGAAACGATAGCCGTAGCCGTGATCGGAGATGCGGAGCTCGTTGCGACGTCCAGTACGATGCCCGTTGCCCTGTCGGTGACCACGAGCCGGGCCGGAAGACGGTTTTCCGCCCACCGGACGTTGGGTTTGCTAAGCAGCAGCAGACCGGCTACTGACTTGCTTCTCAGTCAATTCACGCGCACGCGTATTTGTAGCTAAATTTGGGATGAAAAATATAAAATCGTTGACTCCTTAGTGTAACACAGTCGCAGCCAATACATTAGTTGTGTATGGCTAATTGTTACTTAATTTAGGCATTGCTTTCTTAAAAATTGAGCATAAATTCCTGGTTGCTATTTATATACTGATTCGTTCCTGCTGAATCGGAGTTGCTTTCCGCAAATTGCGATATGGAATCATACACCAACTTGCAACGAAGGTAAAATGTGTAAGGTTCATCTAAGGATCGGTGACCAAGTAGCTCTAGAAAAGAAAGTGCTGTTTACTGTGCACTAACTAGTGGCACTGATGAACGTTTGAGCCCTAAATAGAATCCACTAGCTACGATAACTCTGGCCATACGTATATCGTGTTGCTCTTGTATACGTTTATTGCGCGCCGCTAATAGGAGGTTTAAGTATCGCCCAAAGACGTAGGGTACGTCCGGCAAAAAAAAAACACGCAAGAGAAACCACTCTGACGATGCAGTGCGATGCATCTGTCACGCACGTGAGACATGCGAGTTAAGAGATACGCCATAGGAGCCCACCCGCTATGTGGGCTGTCTGTGTGCTAAAAGTAAAACGCCTCCCAACAGCGAGATGGAAAAAGTAGAGACACGCGCAATCGAACACAAACCCCGTTGCCCCGATTTGACACATTGGTTGGAAAACAACACTTCAGCGAAGGCTCAGTTTCATGCATTCACTGAAGTAAACGGATAATACGTATATTCATTACACTAAGCGGGTATACGTACACTCAGTTGACTACAACACGGATTTCCCAAATTAGAATAGAAAAAGTCGAGTAAAAAATAGGTGACAAACTAATCTCTCCAGAAGTCCTAAGATAAACTTAACTACTACTATTAGGAGTCGCTTCAGAAAGCTATAGTTCTGTAAGATTCCCATAATCATCACAGTTGCAGATCTGCGAAACTCGGGTTTTCACTGCAACCGCTAGATCAAGCTAGATCAGTTATGACTCTATTAACAACTCGTACGCAAGAGACGAGGCCAGGCCTGTCCAGGCTTTCCACAAATACACATAGGGCTGTGTCGTTTATTCTGAGATTGAATTAAGCAAAAGTGCGTTCTGCCTGTTTTGTGCGCGATGCTGCCTCGGGCAGCAGGCACTGCGGTAAACAGGTCGCACTACAGACAGCAAGTAATAGCGCTGCAGCAGTTTGCCCAACAAAGCCACAAGGGCACGAGAGTTCTTCAAGCGCACAGCTCACCACACCACTGAGGAGGAGGAAACAGTCGGTAATTCCGCACGCTACAAACAGAAACGGTAGGCAGCCAAAGGCAGCCCTACTATTCGAGTCTTTCTCGGTCTTGACCGGCGCTAGCCAGCCAGCCATTATTCTCCACTGCCGAGCTCCACTGGGCTGATAACTGAGATAAAGGCCATCGATTAGTCCGGCTACGGCCGCCGGCACCGCAGCCGCGGGCAACCGAACATGAGTTACCAAAATCATGCGATGCCGCGCACGCGCCCGGTGAGAGAAACACCACGGAATCTCCGCTAGTGTTGCTTCTGCTGCGGCGGCGGCGTGTTTAGCGGGCTTTTTCGTGTTTGGCTGTCTATTTTTGCAGCCGACGAAGTGCCGAAGTGCCTCATGAAGTTGCGCATGTATCTTCAGGCTCTCGCTCGAAGTTGCGCATGTATCTTCAAGCTCTCGCTCGAAGTTGCGCATGTATCTTCCCAGCTCTCGAAGTTGCGCATGTATCCTCAGGCTCTCGAAGTTGCGCATGGGGGTCGTCTTGCCCCACTGCCCGACTGCGGGCATGTTTTCACTCTCGGCTTTCGTTAGAAAACCGGGTTCAACCCCCCACGTGATGATGTCGTGGTTGTTGACAGCCTGCGCCCCGCTATTCGTGGCCGCGTTTACGCTTCCGGTCGGGTAGGCGACAGAAGCCATACAAACACACACATAGATACACATACAGATCGATATACATATACATACACCCACATACACACACATATGTACACCACAAACACAACCGCCGTTGTGAGTCCATGGTCCTCGTCGTCGTCGTTGTCGTCGTCGTCTACGAAATGCAATCCATCGGCTCCGTTCTCTGCCGGTGCGCTTTTAGTCAGCGGTTATTTAGCAATTCGTCTTTAGTGATCCGCCTTCGAGCTGCCTTTGCTGACTTGTTGTTGTTGTAGCCATTGTTATTATTGGTGTTGGTATTGTTGCTCGGATTGTCGTGGAAGATGGTGCTGGGGCCATCTATTGGTGTCGCTGCTATTGATGTACTTCTCGTCAATATTGCTGCTACTGTTATTTGTGTTGTTGTTGTTGTTGTGCTTCTACTTCTTATTCTTGTTTTTCTTTTTCTTCTTGGTTTTCTTCCGTATTTTTCCTTTGTCATTCGTGTCGCTGTTATTGTGTTCCGTTTTACTGATAGTGTTGTCCATGTTGTTGTTATTGTTGGCGTTGGCGTTCGCGTCGTTGTTGTTGTTAATGTTGGCGTTGTTGTTGTTAATGTTGGCGTTGTTGTTGTTAATGTTGTTGTTGTTGTTGTTGTTGTTGTTGTTGTTGTTGTTGGAGTTGTCGTTGCTTCTGTTTGTGTTGTCATTGCTTCTGTTATGCCTACGTTTGTTATAGGTTCTGCTATTTCTGTTGCTCTGCTTATTGGTATTCTAGCTGGTGTTGTTGTTGTTGCAGTCGTTGTTGCTGCTGCTGCTGTGATTTCTACGTTTGCTATAGGTTCTGCTGTTTCTGTTATTGATACTGTAGCTGGTGGTCTCGCTGCAGCCATCGCGTTTGCTGTTTGCTTGTTGTGTTTTGTATCGTAGCTGTTATCGTTAAGGCGTGCTCTTTTCTGGCCACACAGGTGGCCGTCTCCATCGCAAGAATCCGCGAACATCAATCCAATTCCTTCCGCTTGTTTCGTCGAAGCACGACGGTAGGAATTCGTAGCCGCAATAGGAGCGCGTGTCCGTTCTTTCGTCATCCGCTCTGAATCGTCCATTGCCGAGGCTGTTACGAAAATAATCACACAGGTGGCGAACACCAGAATAAGAGAGGACACCGCTGCGAGCCATATCACTTTGCACGTATGTGTAAATCCAGGACGGCGGTCAATATCCTGCAGGATGCGCGTTGACTTCCCCTTGTCTTGACCAAATACCCATGAATGTTTGCGTTCCGTCAGCAGGCTGGAATCTAGCATGAATTTATCTCTGTTAGCCTGAAGCATTGAAACGATGACCAAATGACCACCTATAGCGCAGATTGCATTTGAATTGAATTGAATTGAAACATATTGGTGGTAGTAGTAGTATATTACGTAATGGCGTTAACGTATTATAACAGTATTTGTAACAGAATTGTGACATTGAGGCCATGCGTGCGAATAAACATTCGTATGTGTGTAAGTGTCGTGAAAAAAAAAAGCACAAGTAGTGGAGTGATGCTGTTGCTGTTGTGCAACGCAACAACACTTGAAAGAACTTTGCAACAAAATAGAGAATATGTATGGGTTTTGTGTATATTCTCTTTAGCTATTCTTCAGCGTTAAAGAAAAGCGGCTGCTGCTAACGTACCTGTATATGCGAACGCAGAAGATCAAATGGCGTAGTGGCTAGTGCCAATCCGCACAGCAAGTGCAAGGAGTATGTTTTTTCAGCATATAAACAATATGTGCATAGGCACGCGCAATGACAAGTTTGCTAAACATGCGGATAGCCTGGTGTTTTGCTGTTTAGGTCTATTCCTTTCGGCGACGATATCTTCGGAGATTCATAAAACGTTGAAAAACGAGTATAAGTTTGTAAGTATGTGCCGTGGTGACAATTTCGTTGCTAGAGATCTAGGGTTTCATTACCTTTGGTAGGTAATAGTCATGCATTTTTTTTGTGGTCTCTATTTACCTATCCTGTTACTTTGTTCCAGTACGCTATAACTGTTGATCATTGACTAAAGGTCATCCCCCTTCACCCCTCCCCCCATTACGCAAATAGAAGCGCTGTAAAAAGGCAAACAAGCCATCATAATGAGTCTTCGAATTCAAATCTCTCGACACCTCGCAAGGACAGGAAACGGAACAAAAGACGGCCTTAACAAAATTAAAACATTTTTTTAAGGCCGTTGTTTAGAGGATAGTCTAATTTTTTTTATATTTCTAGACTATCCTCCGTCCCCTACGGGCTTGGCAGAATGACCGCTGACTCTCAACAGCGGTATGGTTTACTATCGTTTCGTAATGAGCATCGCTCAAAGAAAATTCGACCAACAACAGGAATCGAGCCGGGCGATCCTTGTTAGCTGAATTTATATGGTCGATTGAATGATCGACTAATCGTTCACTTAGCTAAATGTGATTGTGTAGCATTGATTGCCCGACGTTATTGACCCTAGTTAGCTGATAATAAGGTGATATATGGCTCCTCCTGCCGAGGAATGCATAGATACGTAGGCAGGTAGAAAGAGAGAAAGACGAAAGAGAAGAAGAAGGGAGGGAGGGAGAGAGAGAGAGAGAGGGGAATTACAATCAAAACGAACGCTAATTTGACGGAACAAAATAAGTATTGTGCAGCAACGCAACGCATGTCGCTGTGTCCGCATACCCACGAAGCTATTAGCTTGACTCTTCAGGTCGGAGGCGATGGTGCTGTCGTCGTAGTCGCACCGTGACAGGAGCTTATCGGGCGTATGTCGCTTGGTCCGCAGCGCAGTGGGTTGTTCGACGCGCGACGCCTCTTTGCTGGACTTCGAATGAGAGCCGAGATGTGATGACGCTGACATCGGAATCGGTAGTGGGCGCACGCGGCGGAGGCAGCGGCGGCGGCGACGGCGAAGGCGGCGGCGACGGCGAAGGCGGCGGCAGCAGCAGCAGCAGCGTCGGCGTCGGCGATGTCACACGAGACGAACGAGGGGTCCACGAGGCGGTCCACGAGGGACTGACAACCACAAGGCCGGAAAGGCCAGCGTTCGAAGGCCCGCCTGCCTGGCGCGACTGGCGCTCGCTAACGTCGTTCGTTCGACGTGCTTTGCGATACGACCTGTCTTGCCCTGCCCAAGCAACCAACCAACCACCTTAGCAGAGTTTAGCGTCTACAGTCTCCAGTCGCTACTGGCTGGCGGCTCTCAATGGCTGCGCCTGCTGTGGCGCTGGATTCAAACACGCACTGCCGCCGCTTCGTTGTTGATATGCGACCGTGTGCCGTCGTTGCTAGTGCAGCTGTGAATGCACAGAGCCAATGGAAGTAGCAGAAAGATAATAGATCACTTTGTGTGTGTGTTCGTGAGTGTGTGTGTGTGGGCGTGAGTGTGGGTGTGTGTGTGCGAGTGTGTGGCCTTATGGCTGTGTAGGCTGACCAAAAATAGCTGGAATCTCCGATCGATGTCCGATTTATCTCGCCCTCGACCCCGCGCCAAAATCGAACGTGACTGCTCCCCCCTGCTTTTAACAACTCTCCCACCTCGGCGTTGTACCCACTGTCATAGGGGTAGAGCCGCAGTAATGTTGCCGCTTGCCGGCGATCTCTGTTGCTCTTGTGGTTGATTCGATGTCACGCCGCAGGCTCGTTCTCTGGCATCGCCAGATTTTCCCGTTCCGTTAGTATCTGGCCGAATGTCAACTGCCGAAGACCGGAGATCGCTGCCATGTCCCCTTGCAAGAGCTCCCTACTGAACTTCCTGTTGTTAAGGAATTAGGAATCGGATATAAAGACTTCAAAAACCTTAGGGAATCTCGTATCCTACATCTCTTACACTTGCGTATCGCTGCAGTCGCACAGTCGTGGCGGGCCCTGTCGTCCTGCCAAGCACCCACAGTGGCCTCTCTAGCCGTGCTTAGTTAGAGATTCCCGTCAAGTGATCGATCGTTTCTTTCCCTGACCAGCAGGTTATACGGTAGATCCAGTAGGGGCCACTCGTATTAACTTGGCAGCTGCTCCGCGATCTTCTAGCAGGAGTACGCTCACCTTGCCATTCGACCCTTAATTCGTAGGAATGGGCCATCTCACGCTCTAAAGCTGATCCGGCCCCATGTACCCGCATTTTTATCCCTGATTTTCGACTTCAATTGGGCACCGCAGGAACCTTCGCCTTTTACGTCACGAAGGACTTTACAGGCCCAGAACATTGCCAAACTTAAATGCTTTTTTTAAATTAGAAAATCGACCACCGATACATGCATGCTCCGCTTTTCGGGAACTATGGGCAAAACCGAACACACGGTCTAGGCTGGCACGTGACGACACGCGATACTGGAGGATTCGCGCAGAGAACCTGCGTCGAAACCGCCTTGCACACACAGTCGAGATAAGCGTAGTAGTGCCATACCGAGCCTGTCGAACTGGAGGAGGAACCCGGAATTTGGAGAGTGAGGGGGCACTTAGTGCCAATACCGCTGCCGGAACCGACCGTGCAGGAGGCATTCTTTGAAGCCTCTTAGAAACGTCGCGTCGTACCCTGCAGCCGCATTGTCCAGCAGCGGCACCAGTTTGATCAGCTGCTGAGCCAATGCTACTATCAGCAGTGACCGGCGTGTTAGTCGCGCGGGTATGAATGTGACCCTGTATAGAATATCGGCGACACCCTCATCGCTTGGTCTAAAGGTACTAATGTGCCTGAAATAAAAACAGTTGCATTTAGTGCACCCACACATTCCTGCACAGGTACGCATAATGGTCATATATGGTTCGCTAGAAGTGATCAGATCCGCAAAAGTTCTTGGGATTTCTCTTCAGAGGAGACCTAAGACAGTCGCTTCTAACAGATCGAATTGCTTTGAAAGGTCGAACGCCAATTGACGCTTGTCAAGAAGACGTGTCGCTAATCTTCCTTTTTCTATTAGTTCATACCTTCAAGCTTTCATAGAGCATATGCTAAGGCATTGCGTTGCAGTCTGCGGTGGTGCGTACATGGCAGTCTTGCAAAGTTTCCAGAATGCCCAGAACGATGCACTACAAGCGGTGCTTGGTGTGTGTGTGTGCACACTATCATCTCTCAAGTGCAGCAAGCTTTAAAGAATAAGTAAACACATTTACGGGGCTGATATTTAAATACGCCTAAATTAGGGGAATACCGTGAGAATGCCACTTTTTGTGTAACCCTTTAAATGGCTCAATAATATACGTTTTCAATCAATACATAACGGAAGCTCTCGAATTTCAGACAGAATTCTTCAATCACTATATTTTAAGAAACCTAACTTAGGGGAGATACCGCGAAGATGTCACCCTTTGCGTAACCCTTTAAATGGTTCATGTCATTTGAGAGAGGCAGTGCAGAGATCTCTTCGTAAGGGTCAGGCAGGTAGACGTATGAGTCGTCATACACTGTGAAGGGCACAGCCGACGGATGCACTCTGTGCACTTTCGCAACAATCTGCTATAGACGTGGCAACTTGAACATGCAAGATCAGACCACAGGTCAGAGGCACAGAACATATCCAGGTCTCTAACTTTTCATCAGACTCGTTTAGCTTTTCCCATTCCGGTGCACGGCGTAATTTTAACTACATAACGCGAGTCCTTTCCCTGATTGACAAAAAACAAGTACTGGCATCGTCTACATTGTAAAACGCCTTTTAAGCAAATTAAAGTTTGCCTGACTCCGATGACCTCATACTCTGCCGAGACATACATCAGCCTTGAAATAACCTTAAAGTGCAGTCGCCGGACGTCACTTACCCCTCAATGAAGACAGTCTAGAGCTGTGCGCACTGCTGGACGATGTGCACAGTGAAGGTCGTCCCAGTATAATAGAGCACACGTTTCTCCGCACCACAGGCAGTCAGAGATTTGTTAAGTTAGCAACGTCAAAAAATTAACCGTGACAGACGCTCACTTACCCCCACTAAGGGGGTTTCAAGCTTCAGACGCAGTTTTGACTATACTATAAACTATGTAAAATTGGCCTAGATTGCTACTGGTTTGGATTTCGTCAAAGTCGACTTAAAAAAGAAGTTACAAATATCAAGTGACTAAATAGTACATTATCCTAAAGTGGTTCAAGACAGGTAGGTCAGTTCTGTTTAGGTCAGGAGACCTAGTCAAGTAGTGATCTATTAACTTGTCTATAACAGTCCTAAGGTTATTATTTTCGACTTGAACGTGTTGTTCTCAGACTGCTATTGTGTTACCAAGATGTACAATAAAATCACGCGGTGCTGTCGCATTCTAATCGACGCTTTCACCAAGGTGGTCAACAAGAAAGTCGGTAATTTGCATGTGCCTAGACGTTTTACGTGCACGCAACGCCTGGAAATAACAAACGATTGCGATTTGTACATGAACGCCAACAAGGAATTTTACTGTATATGCCTCGACCAGAAGGGTGCCTTTGATAGAGCCGATTATAGGCTTGATTATAGGCCGATTATTGACATGATGAGGACGCGCTATGTCCAGCCACAGACTTGTAAATAAATTGCCGCTTATTTGCACAATTGGTCATTCCGAGTGAAATGTGCAGGGGGGTAAAGGGCGTATGTGTCAAATAATGCTTGTACCAAACGCATTGCAGAAATTGCTGTAATCAATACACGTCTGGCGTGTAGCCAGAAAATTGCACAACAAGGCTGCTTCGCGAACTTACCCGCACTCCAGCTTCTTCCCACATTTTATGTAGTGAATAACGGCCTTTTCTATTCGAAATAGGTGTTATGATGTGAATTGCATATCACTTGAATGAATGTGACTCCAAGTTCTATATTTTTTATTATTTTAAATTCCGTGTGACGATACTTTTCTCACGTAGCCGATGCTATGCGTCTTGCCACAAGTGAGCTCGGTTAGAAATTTACGCAGGCTGTTGTGATTTATTTACGGCCTTTTTTTCTGAAACCGTTTAGCACTACTGTAAGAAATTACGGGAATCCTGATATGCGCCACCTCAGCCCCAGTGTCAAATCTGAGGCTCGCAAACCTGCACAAAGAGATCGATAGCTGCGTGGGCACTGCTTTAAATCCATGGAAGCGGGTATTGCACCAACTTCTACATTCTACTCCAATCCGGTGCCTCCTGTCTGCCTTGATGCAGCTCAAACGCGTCCGCCAGATCGTAAACAACTTCCACAACTCCAACACCTAGAGATGCGTCGCCTGGAGCGCCTCTGGCTTTCTCTGCCTAATTCAAAGGCTGGTTCACTTTTGCTATTCCCCACTCTTTCCCATTTGCCTACAGACGCTTTTTTCTAGACTGGATCGGAAATAACAGTTAATACGAGCTTTCCTGGTAGTTTTCTTGACCGCCTTTAAGAACAGGATAGCCTCAAAGAGGGCACTAGACTCCCTCCACATCTTCGACGATGTCAGCATGTGTGCTACAACTTCCTTCATCGGGTTTTCCTCACGGTGGTCGCACCCGCGTCTTGACCTCTCGGAGAGCCAGATACTGCAGAACTATGTGCTCGACATTGTCCGTCTCACCCGATCTGCATAACGCGCGGGTGTCGACACTTGTTTTTGCGCCCATTCCTCATGCCAGGCCGATATGGTGGCACTCCTGGCCCTGGTGAGATCCAGACCTTCGTCTAGATACATTTTACTTCGTTCAGCCACTAGGAGGTCCCATGGCAGCATTTTGGCTAGGACCAGGAGAGCTTCGGTCGAGACTGTTCGATACGCCCGGCTTACCCTGATTGCCAGCGTTCGTTAGGTCGACCTTAGTGCCCCCCTATTTTTCGCCGTCCGCATTGCCATGTCCCCCCAGACTGGGGCTGCGTATAGCGCCGTTGATTCGGCCACCGAGGCCAGGAGCCTTCCTTTCACCTCAGCCACCCCACCGACCCTAGGCATGATCCGCGCCAGGTTCAGGGAGACCCTTTAGGCCTTTTCGGCCACGTACTTAACGTGTGCCGATCCGGTCAGTCCAGTGTCTAGCATGACCCCAAGGTACTTTACCTTCTTTCTGATTTCTATCGGGTGGCCCGCCATCACCAGGTTAATGCCGGTCGTGCTCTTTCTGCCTGTTAGGTACATCGCCTCCGTCTTGTCGGGCGCCAGTTTCAAGTGATGAGACTCCATCCACTCGGACACCATTGACAAAGCCTCAATGGCGGCGCTCTCCAGGGCTCTTTCGGTCCTGGCCGTTATCATGAGTGCAAGGTCATCAGCGTACGCCAAGGTCTCCACCCCATACGGGAAGCCTCGGATCTCGAGCACCCCGTCGTAAGCTATGTTCCAGAGCACGGGTCCTAGAATCGAGCCCTGTGGGACTCCGGCAGTAACCTTGTACTCCTGCCCCCCTGCAACCAAGCCTCTGTCATCCAGGTAGGATGAAATCATTCGACGGAGGTAGAGGGAAAAGCCTTTCCTCTTCATCGCCTCCACAATTAATTTCCAACGCATTGTGTTGAAGGCATCTTTGACATCCAAGAGGATCAGGAGCACGAATTTCCTTGTTTTAGGGGTCTTCATAGCCTCCTCATCCGCTTGTTTCAGAACCTTCTTTAGAGCCCCTAATGCGGATCTGCCTTTCAGGAAACCGTACTGGGCATCTGATAGGGTGTTCTTTTCCTGAATCTCGTCGTTTAGTCTCTTGACTATAACGTTCTCCAGGATCTCACCCATGGCGTCAATGAGGCATATGGGCCGGTAAGCCGAAGGCCCCGTCTTCCTCCCGGGTTTGGGGATCAGAACAAGGCTTGCCCTTTTTCACAGCCTCGGAAATCTCCCCTCTCTCAGAAGCTTGTTGGCAAGGTCTTGGAAGACCTTAGGCCACCTTTTGGCCAGTAGCCTCGCTACCTCTGGGGGAATTCCGTCTAGGCCGGGCGCTTTACCGGTTGCCAACCGATTTCGGGCTTGTTCGACCTTCTTCAGCGTCACCTCCGGAATGTCTTCCGGGGTGACCGAGAACTCCTCGTTTTCTCTCTGCGGCTGTGCCGGAAAAAGACCGGATACAGTCTCCCGCAGCACATCGGGGGGGAGTTTCGGGGGAGGTCTCCGGAGTTTGCTCGCCACCGCGTCTATCAGCTCTTTCTCCGCTCGGGCTTTTTGGCTTTTGGCGATGAGTCCTCGGAGTCTCGATCGAGCAGCCTTGTACTCCGTCAATTGGGATTCAGCTCTTGCGGTCTCTCGCTCCCCGTAAAATCCCACCCATCGGTTTCTTCGCGTTAACTAGCTGCGTGTTCTCGTGAAAACCCTATTTAGCCTAATGCAAGTCCTGCGGGCAACTGCGATCCCTTTGTTCCACCAGTAGTTGGGAGGGTGGCGGCTCCCGTGGTGTTGTGAGGGAGCAGCTTTCTCGCATGCTGTAGAGAGTATGTTAATTATTTAATATTCATCCCCCACCGTGTCTCCAAGTCGTTTGCAACCCTCGTCTATTTCAGCCACTAGAATCTTGGCGTCGAGTTTTCGCATCTGCCATCTCTTACTAGGGGGCGGGGCTAGGGCCACCTCGGGGGTACTGATGGTGAAACAGATGTATCTGTGGTCACTCATGATTTCTTCTGTCTCCCTCACCCTCCACTCTACCACCAGTGGAAAGGCCGCCTCATTGACTATTGTTAGGTTAATGAAGGCCGTCTGGCTCCCTCTGGAAAAGGTGGGGACCCTTCCGTCATTAAGAACCATGGATAGACTCTTTTCAGCCATCCACTCCTGTAGAGTTCTCCTGTAGAGAGAGAGGAGAGAGAGACGAATTTAAGCCCGTATAGTTGTGGTTCGGCTACCCCATGCTATGCTGGCTGCGTTAAAATCTCCGGTGATCATTACCCTCTTACCTGCATGTTCCCCCGCGCTCTGGGCAAGTTCCTTGAGAAATTCCTCGAATTCCTCCTCCTCCCTGTTGGGAGAGAAGTAGCAGCTATAGAACCCCTACCCGGTCAATCTCCAGCCAGGAGAACCCCCTCCCCGACCCCTTGCCCCTAATCGCGAGGTTTCTCTCGGAACCCGTCCACCAGATTGCGGTCTCCGCCTCTGCGTCAGATACCCAGTCTGCCTTCCGCTTGGTGATCGCTATGTTTGGCTCGGAGAGCAGGCAGAGGCCTATGGACTCTCTGCGTACTATGTCATCGAGCATGTCATGCGCCGCCCTGCAGCATTTTAGGTTTAGCTAAAGTATCTTTAACATTGGTCGGATGAAGGGCCCCTACCTACTAAGTTCCAATCACCCTTTCCGTCCCTTGCTGGGATAACGGTTGTCTTCTTATTCTTAGCCCCCTTGTCTTTATTCCCCTTTTATTGCTCTTCTTGGTAATTTGGGCTTTACTTGCCATCTATCTGTCTTTTGGCGACGCCCCTTCGGGCCTCCCGCCGCTGCTCGACTTGCTCCCTATAGGCCGGGCAAGACATCCTATCCGCTCGGTGCCCCTCTATTCCGCAGAGCAGACACTTTAGTGTCGTTGCTTTGCAATTGGCTGCGAGGTGGTCAGGTTCACCACATTTGTGGCATACCCGAGGCACCTGGCTCTCTGCTTTGCAGTCTTGGGTCTTATGGCCCGGCCTATGACACTTGTAGCAGTTGGGGAGCCTAATCCACTCCTTAGGTCTCCACCTCGAGCCCAGCTTGAGGGTCTTGCGGGAGCATATAACCAGTGCAAACTTCAGCTCTTCCGAGCCTTGGCTCGGTAGCTCTGATCTTGGCGCCGGCCGGAAGCTGCAAGGCCTTTTGCAGTTCCCTTTCGACCTGCTCCCTGTCCAAGAGTGGGTCAATCCCCCACAGGGCAATGGTCTGCCCCTGGTTAAGCTCTCGGCAGTCGGTCTGCATCTTTGCAGATTCCCGAGTGGCCACCGCCATTTTTTCTCCTGCGCCCTTTTCACTCTCTTCTATTCTAATTATAACGTCACCCTCCTTACTTTAACTACCCCCCTAGCCGTTATCCCGGCGCCTTCCTGCTGCCTGACTTGTTCTCTGGATTTGCTTTATGGCCCCTATTGGCAAGTGACCTTTGCAAAACACGTGCTGGGCGTCTGACAGCAGGCGGTTTCTCTCCCTAGGGAACGAGCCCGACTAAAGCACCCCTTTCGCTGCAGTCGCTACTGTTTCTGGAAACGCCTGTATTAGGGTCGAGACCCCGGAAAGCGAGACACCTTCTGGGCCCGGCGCCTTTCCTTGTTTGAGGCGCGTCGCGGCATCCTGCATCTCATACAAAGTGGGTTCCGAATGATCATCTCCCCCCCCCTGGTAGGGGGCGCAATCGAAGCGTGGGTGATGGGGAAGAGCGTTTCGATTGCATTCCGCGCCTCTTCTGTCGCAGAAAGAGCATCTCTGTACCTCTTAAAGCGGGAAAGTCCCTAACCATCTTATAGGGGCGGTCCCAGGGGTCGTCTTTCAGCTTCTTAAGAAAGGTCCACCAGGAGCGTTTCTTGCACTGGGTACTCGTTCTTAGGGAAGCGGGCCTTCCCTTTGGTCCTATGAGTGCCCTGAGGGACCTCCGAAGCTGTTCAGCTTCCTGGCGTCTGATAGGCGGATGCAGCGTCGGACGATTTACCATCGCGGCAGTAGTCACGTGGAATTCGATGATAAGGTGATCGCTGAGAGGTTCCTCTTCCTGTAGCAGGAAGGTGAACGTACCCGCGTTAAGAACAAGGTCCTCGGTCGTCAACAGGTCGAGGACGGCGAGCCTCTTTCGGTAGTTCTGGCAGAGCCCCATGCGCTAACCACCCCGCTAAAATCACCAGCTATGGCTAGAAGTGGAATATCCATTTAGTTAAAAGAAGAGAACAAGTCGTCTAAAAACTTGAGCGGGTTGTCAAGTAGAGCATTAGGGCTGCAGTAGCAGAAGAAAACGCGCAACGTTCGCTAAGTAGATCCAGGTGAAACAATAGCCGTAGCAGTGATCGGAGATGCGGAGCTCGTTGCGACGTCCAGTACGATGCCCGCTGCCCTGTCGGTGACCACGAGCCGGGCCGGAAGACGGTTTTCCGCCCACCGGACGTTGGGTTCGCTAAGCAGCAGCAGGCCGGCTTCTGACCTGCTGCTCAATCAATTCGCGCGCGTATTTTAGTTAAATATGGGATGGAAAATATAAAGTCGTTGACTCTTTAGTGTAACGCAGTCGCAGCCAATGCGATAGCTGTGTAAGGCTAATTGTTATTCAATTTACGCATTGCTTTCTTAAAAATTGAGCATAAATCGCTGGTTGCTATTTAGATACTGATTCGTTACCGTTGAACCGGAGTTGCTTTCCGCAAATTGCGGTATGGAATCATACACCAAATTGCAACGCCGGTAAAATGTGTGGGGTTCATCTAAGGATCGCTGACCATCGGTAACAAAGTAGCTTTAGAAAAGAAACTGGCACTGATGAACGTTTGAGCCCTAATAGAATCCACTAGCTACGATAACACAGGCCATTCGTATATTGTGTTGCTGTTGTATACGTTTATTGCGCGCCGCTAATGGAAGATTTAAGTATCGCCCAAAACCGTGGGGTACGTCTGGCAAAAAACGTAAGAGAAACCACTCTGGCTGCAGTGCGATGCATCTGTCACGCACGTGGGACATGCGAGTTAAGAGATACGCCATAGGAGCCCACCCGCTATGGGGGCTGTCTGTGTGCTACAAGTAAAACGTCTCCCAACAGCAAGATGGAAAAAGTAGAGACACGCGCAATCGAACACAAGCCCCGTTGCCCCGATTTGACACATTGGTTGGAAAACAACACTTATGGGTTTCGTATCAGCGAAGGCTCAGTTTCATGCATTCATTGAAGTAAACGGATAATACTTATATTCATTAAACAAAACGGGTATACGTACACTCAGTTGACTACAACACGGATGATTTACCAAATTAGATTAAGAAAAAGTCGAGTAAAAAATAGGTGACAAACTAATCTCTCCAGAAGTCCTAAGATAAACTTAACTACTACTAGTAGGAGTCGCTTCGAAAGGCTATAGTTCTGTAAGATTCCCACAATCATCACAACTGCAGATTTGCGCAACTCGGGGGTTCACTGCAACCGCTAGATCAAGCGAGATCAGTTATGACTCGATTCACAACTCGTACGCAAGACACGAGGCCAGGTTTGTCCAGGCTTTCCACAAATACACATAGGGCTGTGTCGTTTATTCTGAGATTGAATTAAGCAAAAGTGCGTTCTGCCTGTTTTGTACGCGATGCTGCCTCGGACAGCAGGCACTGCGGGAAACAGGTTGCACTACAGACAGCAAGTAATAGCGCTGCAGCAGTTTGCCCAACAAAGCCACAAGGGCACGAGAGTTCTTCAGCGCACAGCTCACCACACCACCGAAGAGGAGGAAACAGTCGGTAATTCCGCACGCTACGAACAGAAACGGTAGGCAGCCAAAGGCAGCCCTACTATTCGAGTCTTTTTCGGTCTTGACCGGCGCTAGCCAGCCAGCCATTATTCTCCACTGCCGAGCTCCACTGGGCTGATGACTGAGATAAAAGCCATCGAGTAGTCCGGCTACGGCCGCCGGCACCGCAGCCGCGGGCAACCGAACATGAGTTACTAAAATCATGCGATGCCGCGCACGCGCCCGGTGAGAGAAACACCACGGGAATCTCCGCTAGTGTTGCTTCTCTGCTGCGGCGGCGGCATGTTTAGCGGGCTTTTTCGTGTTTGGCTGTCTATTTTTGCAGCCGACGAAGGGCCGAAGTGCCTCATGAAGTTGCGCATGTATCTTCAGCTCTCGCTCGAAGTTGCGCATGTATCTTCAAGCTCTCGCTCGAAGTTGCGCATGTATCTTCAAGCTCTCGCTCGAAGTTTGCGCATGTATCTTCAAGCTCTCGCCTCGAAGTTGCGCATGTATCTTCCCCAGCTCTCGAAGTTGCGCATGTATCCTACGGCTCTCGAAGTTGCGCATGGGGGTCGTCTTGCCCCACTGCCCGACTGCGGGCATGTTTTCACTCTCGGCTTTCGTTAGAAAACCGGGTTCAACCCCCCACGTGATGATGTCGTGGTTGTTGTCAGCCTGCGCCCCGCTATTGGTGGCTGCGTTTACGCTTCCGGTCGGGTAGGCGACAGAAGCCATACAAACACACA
>QVRM01001085.1:0-57027 GCA_003439945.1 Dermanyssus gallinae
TTGTCGAAAATGTGTATTTATAGAAATTTGAGGCTCAATGAGGAATTACTGAATTTCAATAAATTTGCCGCCCGGAGAAGACGGTCCTATAAAAACACACATATATGTATATGGTTAACAGATACATGAGTGGTATACACCGCTTCGGTTGGCGGGGTCACGCCGAGATCGAATTCGAAAATTCCGATGTCATAATCATCTGTCAACTGTCATCTGTCCAGTGTCAATCATCTGTTTCCAGCTAGCTGTACGCTCATATTTTAAATGGCTAAACAGTTGTATTTTTTTTCTTTTTTTAATGCTCACAATCTGCCGCTACATCTGCTGTCATCATATGGACAAGGGACCAATGTTGGTCGAAGCTAATTAGACAATTAGGCATCATTGCAATTTATGGGCTTACTCTATACGTGGCACACTCGAGCAAAACCGATATATATATATATATATATATATATATATATATATATATATATATATATATATATATATAATTAAGCAATATAATATATAAACATAATCGAATCTATAGGGCAGAAAGGCTCTGATTTTGCATTTGTGTGTATTGTTGTGTGCGTTTCACGGTATCACTATTATTTTGTCATTCTTCTAGCAGAGTTGTGTGTTTCGTTTCCGATAAACCAAAAATACATTAATATGTATGTAATATTGCTAAAGCAATAAATCCATAGATTTGAATATGAAATGGTTATAAAGTGCTGCTGCCCACGTGGTCGCCCGCACACAGCAATTTTACCACATAAACAGTTACTATTCTTACAACATTTACTGTCCCGCTGATGGCTATACTCCGTCACGATATTCTTAAATGGGTACGTCGCTGGTGGCTAAGTGGAGACTCTTTCAGCATCTTCTTGCAGACATCTCGTAGTTCTGGAATAGCCAGGTCACAAGCGTTATCTATTAGCGTGCACTGCGCCGCCATGCTGGACACCTCCGGATTGTGTCCAATTTGGCGAGTTTATCGTCGTAGTAAACACACGTCGGGTTGGGGGGCTTTCTGAAGCTGAGTAAGGGTATTATGACCCGTAATACCCTGGATAACCTTACTCCAGACTGTCTCACTCTTCTCTTACTGTAGGGTGGAGGTACCTCGAGGTTTCTTGTCCTTTGTGCGTGTTGGGTTCTTCTACAGGTGGCAGCGACGGTGCTGTTCCTCTCCCAGATCTCGAATGTCGCGGTCCAAAGATGTTGAGCATAAGGCGTGCGAATTCATTGGCTGTCTTCCGAGTTTATCTGTCGTCTGAGTCGCCAAGTACTCCACGAGCCTCGGTCGAGGAAGAGACTCTTGGTCAGCGAGGCGAAAATTAAAATCTGGGCTGCGTTGTGCAGACGGATTGTCGTACTCTTGGCTGGAACTAGGAGACGGCTTATTGCTCGCACTCTATAGCAGGAGGTCGAGCGCAGAGCTTTGTGACACCTCGGAAATAGTACTGAAGCTAATTTAGTGGGACTGTATGATTCGGTTATCTAAGAAGTTTGGTGTGCATCAGTAAAGGTAAAAAACGAGCGATAAGCGAAAGCCGATATTTTGCACAAGGCTTCGTAAACAGACTTCCTCCAAAAACTCGAATGAGATCCGTTTGTCGAGGGCGGTTGAGGCGAAGTTGCGCCTGGGTATAGGCTGTTCGGAGCTAGTCAAAACGAAGCGCCCATCAGTATTAAGTGTGTATGCCTGGGTGTAACGGTGTGTTGTGTACACCTTGCGATCCGAGGCGGCTCTGTACGCAGCCTCTAGGGGCATCTAGAGTTTCTTCTTCGGCAGTCTTCGGGCGCCTTCTAAACTCTTCTCTATTGTTAGCGACTTAGGAGTTGATGAGCCCCTTGGCGTCTGGAGAGCTGTGGCGGCATGTGGCGGAGTGGGGTGGGTCAGTTGGGCGGGCGCATTGTCGCAGCACTGGTAGATACATTTTTTCTTGAGATATCCTCATTATTGTAACATCATCCAGCTCATGGTGGTATAGATCTCTGCCAGGCTCGTCAAAGCCAGATCTCGATACCAGACCATCGTTACTAACCATTCGCACCTCTGCAGTTAGTTACGTTGGATCTTTTCCTCCGCCTTGACGGCAAGAAAGTAATATACTAAATATGTTAATTTATATTTTCATGTACTACTTTTACCTTATTGTTCTACTTACGATTATTACGTTTACCATTTGCGCCCAGCTTTGTTGCTGTTTTTGTCGTCATTATGTATGGTATTTTTCTAGTTTGTAACGTAAACAAACTTTTCGGACTGACCCTCAGCCAAGATTTAACGTCCACGGGACTACTTTTCACGCATTGTTTCACACACGGACACCCATAAATACAAATGTGGGGCAACGGTGGGACTCGAACCCGCGCCCCTATGTGCCTCCTCCGGTCGCGAGGCGCAGGCGAATGCACCCACCACTATGCCACCGGGCTCGACAGTTTGCAACGTGCTCGTCATTAAGTATCTGCGCACGAGTAAGCGGCGTCTTCAGCCATCAGTCTAGGCCTGGCTCCACTATATATATATATATATATATATACAACCTGGCTTTTAGTGTGTATTTGTAGAATGCACAAACGTTCAGAATGAGCGGATACTCCAGACATGCCTGCCCTCGGGCCCACCCTCTTCTGCAGCGAACTCACCGTGTATCTGAAATGGGTGGTTTTCATTTGATAAGTGGGAAAGTGGGACTTGATGCCAAAAACCTTAAGGCGGCGTGGTGGTATCAAACACCTACTAACGAAGTAAATGCCTCCTTCGAGCCATCATTATCAGGTAGCACGGTGCGCTATTAAATCGCCTAGGCACGTTGTGCTATCCTACCTATGTACCGTCCCCTAAAGCTGTTCCACTGGCGTTTGAGGGTCCACCCATTAGAGACCTCTCCCAGTTATGATTTAGTAACTCTAATAAATTGGCTCCGCCAATACAAGGTTTACTAAATCGTAATTGTGTATCCAGAAATGTCAATATCTGCTATAGTAACGCAGACATTGACATTTCTGGAGGCAACTGAGACGATCAAGATCAACACGGCGTTCTGAAGGACAAGTTAAAGTCACTCTAAGCTCCAAACGGCTATTCGAGGCGGGCTAGCCAAACATAGACAGAAGGCCAACCATAAGACAGCTTAGAAACTAAATTTGATCGATAAATGAAGTTTGCCCACACTTTGCAATCATTGCCAGGCTGTGTCACGAACGTACAAAATTGACACTTTTTAATATATATGTAGCAGTACACACAAATGTCTACAGTAATTTGGTAACTTTTATTTGGGACGTAATGTACGCACATTTGGGCGCCGATCTACGAACAGGACAGCTATATTAACGCATTAAACGCAAATTCGTTAAGATAAATTCTATTTGTGGAATTTCTCTTGGTATATGATTGCGTTTTCAAGCGCTAGATTCGAGATCAATTGCTTCAAGAAGTATACATGACACGTGAGTTTAAAGGAAGGTCCGCACACGCGGCATTTGTTGATTTCAAGCCGCGTTTGACGCGTCTCTGCGGGATATCATTCTCACGAAGCCAGCTAAAGCATTTGTGGAACCACGGATGCTTGCATTCCTCCGAGTCGTACGTCAGACATATGTGGTAAAACTCGATGACGAAATATGTCAACATGCTGCGTTCGAACAGACAACCGGTCTGTCTCAGGGCGATAACACAAGTTGTCTACAATGTTAGGTATTAGAAGGAGCTTTTCCAAACGTCTTTACGGAAAAACATGCCCTTGTAAAATGCTTGCTCTATGCCGACAATGTCGCCTTGTATTGTCAAATATGAACAGACTTACAGTCGGCTCGTAAGAACTTAGAGCGGCACTGTGAGACCGCGAGCCTGTTAATCAACAATACACCGCGTATCAACCGCGGGTTGGGTCAATAATTTGAAGCCTACGTTTTTAAGAGTAGTATTTTGTCCTGTTGGAAAACACACAAGTTAGATTAGTCTACCTTCTTCGCGCCACGCACTCAGGCAGCTCGATATTCTTGACTAACGTTTTATGCTACCGGACGTGACACCGCGCAAAAATTGTTCTGGCAAAACTTCGAGCAAAATCTCGACGATGTGTCATGGTGGCCGTGTGGCCCGCCATGACAAGTGATATCCTGTAACCGAGACACGAGGCACCTGATAACCCACTACCCTGTGTATAAACTCTATCATACACAGGGTAGTGTTATGATACGTGTTGCTTCCCTTGTGCCGAGGGCTGGATATCGCAGCCATACATCGGATTGCATATACAAATGTTCCCTTGGAGCAGTGACATAGTGACTGGAGCATATCTGGATGATTACAGTTATTAAACACGGAGCGAATAATTATGCTGCTTACGCACGTGCGCCTGTGACACTTAGATGCTTAATTTAATTATTCAGACTATTTAGTGGGCGGTCCCCGAGTATTTTCACGGGCTTCTAGGCTAACGCGTCTCACCTACATCTCAATTTCCTTCTTTAACGTTTGCATTTGTGATGATTGACTTAGGTACGAACGAGCTAAAATGGGCTGAATAGATTGCATGAATAAAGACGCTTTCTATTTCTGTTCATTCTCTGTTTTTTTGATGCTGTTCTCTCGCTAGCAGTTTAGCCAAATGGGGGGGGGGGGGTTAAGATCAATGTCAAGCGACGCAAGTTTGATGATGAATCGAACGGTCTTGATCGAGGTGATACACGATCAACGAACGTATGACCCCCTGTTCCCCTTGCAATGAATGGGAAATCCCATCTAGTCGAGAACAGTCCAGAAGAGCGGCAGTCTACTTTGGAATAGATTAACATGAATGGACGGCTGCGCTGTTTTCCTCCTTGCCCTGGTCAACACTTTGTGGATCGACCGTTTTCAGCGTTGGTGTTCCTTCCGTGGCGTTGCAGATTCTGGCCACGGATTGGCGACACAATGTGATCATCCCTTTTTGATTGATGATATATATATATATATATATATATATATATATATATATATATATATATATATATATATATATATATATATATATTACACGATGCTCAAGAACGGAACGGAAAATCCCTTTACGAGGACGATTCGATTGTGACTAGCAAGCAGTAAGTGCTATTCTTAAACTGATGCTTGTTTGGCACGTGTGTGCAAACGCGTATTCTTCGGTGGATGCCAAAAGGAACCGGGAAGAGTCGGTGGCTTTGTCTTCCCTTGCTGTTATGGGCGAATGCAATAGCGTTGCTGCTGCTGCTGTCGTTGTTGTTACTGTTGTTTTTGTTGTTGTTGTTGTTGTTAATATTGTTGTCGTTGTTGTCGTTGCTTGTGCTATTGTTGCTGTCGTCATCTTCGTGGGGTGAATTCGCTGCTGCTGTCGCTGTCGTTGCGTTATGGCCGTTAAAGACGAAGTTTTAGAAGAAGCAACAGCAACAACAGCTTCAACGGCAGCTTTAGCATCAACAACAGCAATAGCAACAACAGCAACAGCAACAACAGCAACAGCAATAGCAACAACAGCAACAACAACAACAACAACAATTACCACATCGACCACGGCCGCGATAGAAACAGTAGCAGCAGCAGCAGCACCAACCGCCGTTGGTGGCGTAGAGATGTCGCAGCCGCCGCCGCCGGCACCGCATCAGACGCATGGATGGATGTAGAGTGAGGAGCGTCGGCCGAGATGTCGCTGGCCGGCTTTTCCGATTTTGCGCTCCGCCTCGGTTCTCCGCTCCGCTTCGACTCCGAGCCGCAAGAGATCTTGGCATCTGCCTGTCTGTCTGTCTGTCCAACAGCTGCGGTTATTGAGCTTTACCATGGTACCATGTTATTGCTGCTGCTGCTGCTGTTGTTGTTGTGGTAGTGAAGGTTGTTGTGGCTGCTGCTGTTGTTGTTGTTGTTTTGGCCTTTCATCCATTCTCACCGTTGGCACTGCAGTGTAGAGAGAGGTCTTGTTTTTGTTGGTGTCGTTGTCCCTGGGGAGTTCTGCCGCGAGCGTCAGAGCGGCGGATTTTGCTGACTGTTACTGTCAATACAGTTTCTACTGCTGGTGCTGCTGCTGCCGCTGTTACCGGCACAGTTGGTGGTACAGTCGTTGCTAGCGACAGTGTGTGACGTTGGAACGCTGCTGGTTAGTCCGCATGCGTTCCAGGTTTTTTTTCCCAAGATTTTTCCCTAGGGCTAATGCCCGTGGCACGGTTTTTTCACGTCAACGTGGCTAATTTTTCAACCACTCCGGCATTTACCTTGTCTAAATTGTCTAAATCATGCAAGCCAATTTAAGAGTGGCCGGTCTGGGTCTCGAACCCAGTCCTCCCGAATGCAAGGCAAAGACTTTGCCGCTAAGACATCTTGCTCGGTGGAAATAGACTCCTCCAGCTGTACACGAAGCTGCAGAAGCTGCACAGTCATCAGTTTAGTGGCAGTTTAGTTTCGACTAGTCTCACTATTCGTCTTATTCTGTTCATTCAGTTTCGTTCGGATAAGTTCGGACAGTTTCGTTCGGATCCGTCTGATGTGTTCGGACACCGATTCATGTCATGTGTTCGAATGCACTAACCCGGCTCATGTGTTCGAATATGGATCGGTTCGGATTCCGGCCAGTCAATCTAGCAATCTATCTATCTATCTATCCATCCATCCTATGAACCTATCTGGTGTTAGACGTGTTGCCATCATCATCAGCCACTTCGTTGCTGTTTTCATTGTGTCATTTATCGACGTTTTTCCTTCTCCGGCTGTTTTGTTCCCGCCTCTGTGACCGAGGACTCTTCCGACAGCCGACAACAAGAAAGATGCGCTCGTGTTTTTTCGCCGGCACACTGATTCGTCTGCATACGTTGTTTCGTGATGGCAGGATGCGGTGACATCGACACTATCGATCTAGCCATAATATTAGTGTAGCCTTTGCAGTTCTTTCGAATGTTGCTGATGCTGTTGTTGTTGTTGCTGTTGTTGTTGTTGTTGTTGCGGTTGCTGCTACGGTTGTTGTGGTAGTGTTGAAGCCAATCGGCGCCCGAGGTAACAGCGGTACTACTCAGACGTCACGGATTGCTGATCCTTTACGCCAGTAGGCGGAAACTTTAGCTGCAGCTGCTGCTGATGCTGCCGCCGCCACTGACGATAATGTGATGAAATAAGCATCATCATAATACTCCTACAAGTAATACGATTACAGGCATAACAAACACCCAGCATACCGGCACAAGATGCACAACACTCTCTCCACGAGAGGCTGGTGGCGAGTTGAGTTACCTCGCTGTCTTACTTGCTTGTTTGTCTCTTTGATCTCTCCCTCATCGAGCCATCGACCGCTGGCTGGCCCAATCCATGTGTCGATGCGCGGTGCGTGATGATCGCGGCGAAGGAGGCCGTCACCCAGTGACTCTGGAGTACTTGGAGATGTCATGGTGCCACCATTTTTCAGCTGCAAGAGGCTGCAAGGTTGTGTAGGTTTAGAGTGAGAATGAGTTGTAGAAGCGCGGGATAGTCAACTCTGCATGGTATTGTAACTAACGCGTTGATGTACCGTGATGAATGAGTGAGGTTTGCTGTTCGCGTTATCTTCGGTGTTCTAGTTGTTGTTGTTGTTGTTGTTGTTGTTGTTGTTGCTGTTGATCTTGTTGTCGTCTTCGTTAAGGTGCACCTTTTCCACTCCCTACTTACCCTGTGATCAACTTAGCTTGACTAAAGTTCCTCGCGCGCAAGCGTTTCGTGCTAAACCAGACAAGTGACCACTTAACCTATATGGAGTATTGTCAAGCATTGTGCTTTATTAGCGTGCTGAGCTGAGTCTGATAGTGTGTCTCCTTGCGAATGTCTGTCTGTCTGCGTGTGTTTGTGCGAATGTGTGTGTGTGTGTATTCGTACATAGGTGGTATTCGCATGCACACATGAGCGGATGGATCGAATGCCTATGCCTGCCCGGCTTGCGATGAACAACGGCTTGTGATGTGAACTTTCGAAATGAAGCCCTACCTAGCGTGTGTTCGAACGGGGTGAGACGTGGTAAAACAGTACACGCAAAAGCAGCAGTGCGCAGCAGCAGCAGCAGCAGCAGACCCCAGCGTCGATGATGCGTCGTCGTTGCTAGCAAGACGCAAGGAGAGAAACGTTGGCCGAATCGTTTCCTCTCGGAGACCGCGGCTAGGTTGAGGCACGCCGATCCGATGTGATGACTTTTTCACTTCACTATACCATAGTTGAGTTCTCGGTTGCTTGGCGTTCTCTTGACAGCTCTCAGCTGCCTGAGTAACAACAATCAGACTCGGACTCGCTCGGCCATGCTGTTGAGCACCACCAGTGAACACTGCAAGTACCTGAAAGAGCCCGGACTGCTGCAGCTAAACAGATCGTTTCGCGCAAAAGCAAATAGATAGATAGATAGATAGATAGATACACTTATCGTCGCTAATCGGCTGAGTCTGTTCGGCCTGTAATCTGTAGACAGCCAGCCAGAGTCATTCAGAGTCATTAGATTAGAGTCGCGACCAGTCGAAGTTAGTCGAAGTGCGAATCAGTGCGAGCAGTGGGCAGCAACAGCAGCAGCAGCAGCAGCACTCGCCCCGACATTCGTTTTTGCGTCGTGCGTCAGTGTCTCTAGTCGAGTTCGGTCGAGTGTGTACACGTGTGCGCATTGAAGATGTATACGTTTAGCGGGCGGACTCATGCCGACCCCGCTGTTGCCGATGACGACGACGCCCCAGCCGCCGCCCCAGCCGCCGCCCCTACAAGCGCCCATAAAGGGGGCGCCGGGAGCGGCGGCGGCGGTGGCGGTGGTGGTGGTGGTGTCGTTGGCAGCAACAACAGCGAGGCTATCCGATTTTCGCAACTCCCCGAGCCGTTGTTACGGGGGGGTTCGGTGGGGCGGCTTCGGCGGGAGCCGCAGGTGTCACCCCCGCCAAGTTACGCGACCACCAACAACCACAACAACAACAACAACAACAACAGCTACTACTACTACGACGACCACTACCACAGTCCACCTTATTATTCTTCTTCTTCTTGTTGCTCGACCTGTCCTCTGGCTTCTGCTTCTTCTACTACAGCAACTGCTGCTGCTGCTGCTGGTGGGTACTGCTATTCGTGCTCGCGATACATGACATCGCCGCATGCCCCGATGTCGTCGGCGGCAGCAGCGGCGGCGGCGGCGGGCGGCACCGTGGTGGTACCGTTGCAGCAGCATCGTTGCTCAGTCTTGTCCTCACTGCAGTCTTCTTCACTGCTTTTCCCAGTGCGCGAAATGTCCAAGCCGGAAAACAACGCGGCCGCGCTCAACTGGCGTCGACTGCACCTGTCACGCGCCAAACTCAAAGCGAGTGCACGGACGTCAGCGCTGCTCAGCGGATTCGCCATGGTGAGTTGTCTGCTGTCTGTCTACACGTTGGTAATGCTAACTATGTGTATACATTTACATACACCTGAAAATAGATATCTAGATGTGTATATATATATATATATATATATATAGAGAGAGAGAGAGAGAGAGAGAGAGAACAAACAAAACTATATCGCTACGAGTCAGCGACTATAGCGCCACAAAGTCTGTTGGGGAAACCATAGATATCTCAGTATGTTCGTGATCATGCTGCCGTTCTAAACGCTCCCGATAGAAAAGGGTAATATGTGTGTTCAGGTATACATGTCAAGCGAATAATAAATCAGTCATATATATATATATATATATGTATATATATATATATATATATATATATATATATATGTATATATATATATATATATATATATATATATATATATATATATATATATATATATATATATATATATATATATATATTTATATATATGTATATATATATATATATATATATATATATATATATATATATATTAGTCCATTGAAGAGTCAGTTACAAATTCATGACGAAATTCAGTGCGTTTGACGGCAACGCGTAGTCGATCAGCTCCGTAGCTGTAGGCTTCGCTGACGACAAGCTGAAACTGAAGCCGAAATCAGAGCTGTTGTTGGCCGATCGTCGCACGGTCGATGAGCGAATAGGAAGGATATTGGGGGTGGGTGGGTAGGTAAATGCAGACATTCGGGCGTGCCGACAATGCTGTGATCAAGTGTGACTCACTCAAGACGGCGGCAAAGAAGATGATGGTGGTGGTGATGATTAGGATGGCGATGATGATAACGACGACATCTTCAACGACTTCAATTGACGAAGAGCAATTTACTAGCGAGACATGGTTGCGTCACCTCGATGCTTTTTGAGGACCGCATTGCTGGCTGGCTGTCTGGCTTCACGCTCGAACGTCGTTCGTCGTTCAGCTTAGGCGCGTACGGACCAGTAGCTTGCCAGTAGTTGAGTTCGCAACAACAATAATAACGACGATGGGCAAAATTAGTGTAATCATGATGCGGGTGGTGGTGGTGGTGATGGTGAGGGAGGTAACAAGGAGAACGTCAGCGCGCGTTGGTTGAATGCACGGACGTCAACCAGCAGAGTTTGTCGTAGAACTAGTGTGGCGGTGTGGCAACTTATGTAGTTAAGTGCAATAACCGCCTAGCTTTCGGTGAACTCATTATTCGGAGGCTCGATTCCGGGTGTTTGTGCTTCTCCTTGTTGTCGGATATGTCTGGAATTCGTATGCAATACACATGGCGTCTGACTTCTGTAATTGGTCACTCCACGCTGTCTCGAGGATCTGTTGCTAAACGACCCCACATAAAAGTTTTACATTTACGTAAAAAAACGGAGGAAGAGGCTCTACAAAAGGACCAAAGCGAGAGTGCGACCGATTAGATCCTGTGACGATTTGCTTGGAAATTCCTGTGTAGGCTGGAAACATACATTTATTAATTATTATATTAAATTGTTGTGAGTTATAACTTTTCAGAATTTTCATTCTCCATGAGGGAGGGATGTAATTAGAGAATGGCAGGAATGTCTTATAGCTTGGAAACTAGTATCTTATTAAATGAATAGAAACGTCTCTAACCAGTATATATATATATATATATATATATATATACTATATATATATATATATATATATATATATATATTATATATATATATATATATATATATATATATATTATATATTATATATATATATATATATATATGTATACACTGGGAGGCGGGCACCCCGGAGGAACATAAGCTCTACCCGGGCATTCACCTGGTAGCATTCGTCATCTGCCGAAGGTAGCTGGAAAGACAAAGGCGTGATTCGTTGTAAATATCATGGCGGCCTTACTTAAGCACATACATTCAAGCAATGGAACGTGTACAGAGGAAGTTCATTCGTCATGTCTCATTAAGGTGTAACATTGCCGAAAATTCTATTGTGTTAAGCCCTGTTTGGGAACTGCAGTCCAGAGCGGACTATCACATATACAATCGAATTATCAAATTTATCTAACTAATTTAGCATTCGTGTAAACAATCTTAAAAGCGGTAGCACCATCTCGTCTAAACAAATTGCAAAGGCGGACCGCGTAAATAACATGTTTTCATGGCGGATGGCTAGAGCACCGAAATCTTAGAATGCTTGTGGCGCAGATGTCGGCACACAAGTAACTTGACTGTTCTATGAATCTAGGTATCCGTTTGTAAAATGTAAATATTGTAACATGTCCCCCTTTGAAAAATAAATGTGCGTTTTGTTATATTGATATCACCCAGCTCACTAAACTGGGCAGGTGTTCGTGAACATCGACAATACAATATGAATATATATATATATATATATATATATATATATAGATATATATATATATATATATATATATATATATATATATATATAGATATATATATATATATATATATATATATATATATATATATATATATATATGCATATATATATACTACGAGTGTCTAATGCGTCCGTCGTTGCTGCATTGTTTTCGGCGTACCGTTCAGGTGGCGATGGTGGAGATCAACCTTTCCGATGGGATTCCGGAACCGCTACTCATCGCATTCTGTGTGTGCACTACGTTGCTGGTCTCCGTCCACATGCTCGCCCTCATGATATCCACCTGCATTCTGCCAAATTTGGAGGCAGTCGCCAGCGTTCACGGTACGTTCGCTAATCCATGTAAATGCCATCATATCAAATTTTCATCGTTATTAAACCTTCAAAAATACGTTTACGTATTATTCTCTGAGAGCGCTGGCTAGTACATTAATGTCTCTAGAAAATAGGCACGTATCGCGCCGAAACTGAACTCGCGACTCTTGGGTACAGTCGTCGGTTATCATCATAATTCCAGCCCGGCGACTATATAGGGCTTTTCATAGTAATTTTTTCATGGCATCTACCTCATATCAGTGATATATATATATATATATATATATATATATATATATATATATATATATATATATATATATATATATATATATAGGCGCGGTCTAGGGGCTAGTGCAGCAGTCATAGGCCGGGGCCATATCATCTGCCGGGGGGTCGCTGGGGCGTTGTTGATCGAATTTTCTTTGAGCGATACGCATGGAAAAGCCCTAGATCTCGCAACCTGTCCACTTATGACGCCACCCTAAGCGCCCCTGATATAAAGAGGTGGCCTGTTGTTTTGGTATTCATGGTTAACGAATAATAAATATATGCTTTTTATCGATCCATAAATATATATATGTGTATATATTCGCTATATTGATATCTAATGTATGCTGTTGTTGTTTCTGTGGGTGCTTTGGTTGCTGGGTTTGTTGCAGGCATTGTGGCAGTGAACGAGTCGCCTCACGAGAAAATGCATATCTACATCGAGGCAGCGTGGGGCTTCAGTACCGTGTTCGGCATTCTCCTATTTATGGCTGAGATAGCCATCATCTGCTGGGTGGTATTCATCAAAGTATCGATGAAAGCCGCTCTTGCTGGTAGGCGTCCTGTGTTGTTGTTGATTATGTTTTATTGTGTGGATCTTGTCATTGTTGCTAAGATGAATTTTGTATTATATGTTTTGATTGTATTGTTGTGTGTAAGTGGGCCCTAGTTATTAAAAATATGCTTTTGTGCCTTCGCTGTTACTTGTTATGTTGAAATCTAAGAACTAATTTAATAACGAAGTTAAATAATACAAATCATAGTTTTAAGACCATAGTAATATTATTACATTGTATTATTTCGAGTAACATGTGAGTGAGTAGTATTCACTGTGCGTAAATCTAGTATCTTTTGGACATAGTTTTCAGTATATATATATATATATATATATATATATATATATATATATATATTCAAATGTGTATACATTAATATGGTACATAACATATGTGTATATATAGTAAAACGCGTTGCTCTTGATTTGGCCTATGCTTGCGCAGGTACAATTATTCTCATTCCTGTAGCGATGCTCTTCATGGCGTTCGCACTTCATTTCTACCGCAACCTGGTCGCCCATAAGTTTGAGCGGAGCGCGCAGACTGTTCAGGAGCTCGAAGATATTGTCAGCCAGCTGCAGAGCGGGCAACAGCAACAGCAAGAACAACATCACCATCGACTTAGCACCGGTGGATCGCAGGTCTTGCACGTTTAACGGCCGGGATCAACAATCTACTGTACTGTTTGTACAGCGCCGCATCTACTGCTACCCTCGTATTGCCTCGCTCCGCGACAGTAGGATTTCATCGTAGAAGTGTATGCGGCACGCGGATTGCGCACCGACACACGGTTTCGGTTTCGGACGTGCGTGTGTGCTTAGAAAATATTGCGATGATTTATTATGCAATTACAATGCGTTTGCACACTCGGCAGTGCTCACCTTTGCAAGCGGCATACGCCCTGATTGCCCTGATGAGTTGCCCTAAAGCGGCATATAAAAAGGCATATGCCCTGATTGGGCACACGTTTATGCCGGGTATGCCCCAATGCACGTCTCTGGTGTCCTGGTTTGTGCGTGGTCTCTCTCTCTCTCTCCCTTTCTCACATTAGTCGGGGAAATTAAGATTGAGCTGGGTGCAAAGTATAAGACATAATCTAATTAAGATTGAGCCGGAGATTGAGAACGGAAGAGCAGCAGCAACAGCAGTGGCAGTGTGCCAAGGATCCTAGTCAAGGTCAAGCACTAGTATCCGGGACCATTCGGCGCCCACGTTATGCGTGTATTCTTGCCATGTATGGTGTGTTGCATATCGGTAGATCTGGTATTACTAGTCGCGTCTGTCTAGGCATTAAATTGCGGCTCGCTCATTCTCGGCGCAATGAGTTGCGTACCCACGCAAGAGAAATGAGAATTTCTAGAGCAGTTGACTGGTCGAGCCTGGCGGGCACTCGACTTCTTGGCTTCCAGGTTGTGAACCAGACACAGTGTAGGTGGTGCAAAGATAGTGGATTCTCGAGTCTTAGGGACTAGATTGCCATTCGGTGACCCGGTGACTTTTTGGCAAACCGTGTTTAAGTGTATTAAGTGGTTAGTGTTAAAAACCTTGACTGGCCGTGATGATAAACCGATGACAAACGTTGATCACGTTGCGAATTGTACGCATGGTGTAGAAAAAGCATGATGCTGTGCCTTGGAATAGTTGGTTCGTAACATGCACGTGACATAGTTTTATATCTGTGAATAGTTTGAAAATATATATATATATATATATATATATATATATTTACCTTTAAGGACTACTCCATTCATAGGACACTGCCCGAGGTCGCTGAACCTTCCGATTAAGGACTGTATATGATTTGAAGCTGGGGGCAGACAAGCGCAGTGCAAGGGAAGAACGCAGGTCCAATTGTCCGATTTAGATTTATTCCATAAATATGATTGGTGACCTATCCATCTCCGACAAAGTTTGCATCGTTTTGAATGCACGCCTTTGCAAAGAATTCTCTAAAGTAGTATTGCTTGCGGAAGAACATTGACGCAGAGCTGAAGATTAGTAGAGCACAGTAGATATTCGTGTGGTGATATTTAGTGTTTCTGTAAGTTGCGTGATAGCTATTATACATTCGCAAGACCGGTGCGGTGACACATTGAGTTGAATCTTCTGAGGCTTTAGTTTTATTTCCACTGCATAAAATGTGCCATTATTAGTGACTATATGCTATTTGAGAAGTTGACTTCTGAGAGCTCGTATAGCACAGAACACGGTCTATATATATATATACTTGAAATTGTAGACTGTTCGTGTTTAACTATAAACTATTCGGTTCTGGATGTGCACATACACAGAAGTGTATATTTCAATTGAATTTCTACTTCGTGTTTGTTTCTTGTTTTGTATTCAACGTACAGTTGCTGCAATTATTGGCGATTGGTGTAGTCTCGTTACTTATGTGTTCAGAGCTTGCGTCGCGCTGATTCAAGTGTTTAGAGTTTTTGGTGGTTGGCCAAGTCAAAAGGCAGTCGGCCTGACATGGCTTCAGGCTTCACTAGATCTGATGTTTTACACAGTGCGCACGTATGAAGGGGAAGCACGCTGTGCAACTTTGTTTTGAGGGAAACAATGCATTTTTCGTATTCTTCCACGAGGTATCAGGACACAGATGTGGTACTAAGATGCTCAGCTGAGCCCTATAAATTATGTGGCGGTTAGATGTGTCCCATGACTTGAATGCATTGTCCATTGTTTTTTTAGTTATATATATACTGTGTTAGGTTTCGGAAGGGTATCTAATGCAGCCAAGTTTAGCCCTACGTGTAATGTATTGATCTAATGAAAGCTATGATGCCATAAGACGCCGCTTGCAATTTTTAGGCGTCTGGCATGCCTCCTTATGATCTATCTCGTTACCTTGTACAAAGACATGTGTATTTTAAATAAATTACGACGTATGGGATGTGCCTATAAACATCCATCATCCATGATCCAGGTGTGTCTTATTTAGTGTTTTTGTTGTAAGATTATTACATCATACTTTGTGCATTCATAGCATACTGGTTGTTTTAAGAGATCCGACTTAAGCCATTGGAAATCTCGCAACTAGGGGATCGTCATGCATTCTACTAATCCGCATATAGTTTGTGCACAGGACCGGGAGCCAACTTTTTGAATAATTATCGTCTAGGGATGAAGTTCTCACTTGAGCACGCAGGGCTAATTCAATCTCGCGTTAGCTGCTGTGCTTAGTGCCGGTTGCCACTTGGCATACTAATTTCTTGGAAAAATGTCCAGCTATTATATATACGACGACAATAGTATCAGCAATGATTAAATATTACGCAAAGCTAATTTTTAAGTACGTTTAAGTAATGTAAGTGAATTAGTCTGCTCATTAGCAGAAATTGAAAGCGGCAAGTAATCGAAGCCTGCCCTGGGGACAATTGCAAATATGTCTACGTTTGTCTGTACGTGTACATTTGGTGATATATTTATATACAGGTCATATCGCACATTAGGTTATTAATTACAATTTAATTAGTGATCTGCAAATCTTGAGAAATGTTGCTTCGAAAGGATATATGACGCGCCGCCATCATCGAACCGGCGACTTGGGAAAAGTAAGGGTACGTAAAGGCTGTTTCGCCCGTTGTGCGTCGCAGGAGGACTAATTACTTTCAAAGTCTTTGCTATTTGATGCTGTCGATCAATCACCACACACGCAACTTTTTGGCAAATATATATTTTCAGGTAAATGTTCTCCTTAGCTATGGCATTAAAATAAACAATGCAAACGATCTATATATAGTTTTTGCTCAAAAACATTTGCTGAGGTACTGGTCAGGTGACATCGTACCGACGAGAAGGTGGTGGGCAAACAAAGGACGGTGTGTTTAACAGAACACATGTTTAACAGAAATCATATATCATATGACATAAATATCTCACGAAATTGGCTGCGACGGATTGGTCTTGCGTATGCCCACCTGGATATTCGTTACGCGAACAGACCATTAATAAGTTGTAAACAAGCCACCGCTTTAGGATTCCCAGAAAGTTGAGATCTTAGGATATTTCAGAAAGACTCTAGCGAGTCCACTCGCCTAAGTTAGCGTAGAGCAGCCAAGTGACGTTGATAAAATGGGAGTCTAGGGGCGAATCTTTGCAGTCGTGTCAATAGAACATCATTTTTGAAACACCGTTAAAAATTCTAGACTACACCCCTCAACTAGTGTTTCATACTTCACCGGCTTCAAATTCATTGATGCGCGTCAATGTTTAGACAATGTGAAATTTGACTAGTAATACAACTATATTTAGAACCCGCTCGCAGTCGCAGCATTATCGCGCTTGATGGAAGGCGCTTGACTAAATTGGCCTTCTGTAACAAACCAATAGAGGCTACCGTATGTATTACTTCACAACAGGATAACAAGAGGGTCTTATATCTTGTGGACGCAAGTCGGTAGCTAGGCGATTGTAACATTCTGTATGTCATCGGTGTCTACGAGTAAATGTTTACGTACCCCATCGAATTTTAATTTTTATAGTAGTTTAGTAAAAATAGTACTTTAGTTGTTAAAAAATAATATTACGTTTAATTTCTAAAAATAATCCAAATAATTAGAAATTAGTCACTCTAAATACTAATAATAATAATAATAATAATAATAAACTAGTTGTACTAATACCAATAATGCTTAAAATACTAATACAAATAATCAATATTAAATATATAAATAATCACACTACATCCATACCATGGCAATATAATTTAAAGCCTACAACCTATTAATACGTGAATACCGCGGAGCAGTATATTCTGTTACGGCACCAGAACCACTCTTATAGCTTACATAGATAGCTTACACTAGACATTGTTTCGAGACTGCGTTGTGCCTTGATGTCCGGCTGCACTCACGCTTCGCTCCAAACAGGGTTTCGACAGAGCATTTTTGCCGTTGTCGTAACGACACTTTGAATAACAATAATATTAATAACTATCAGAGGGTGCTGCTCTATATGGAGCACGATACGGGTTGCTTCTGTTGCTTGAAACAAGAACAGCTTTACAAATGGCACCGGCTGCAGCAGGTCATGAGGGCCTGCGATGTCTTTATAACATAGAGCATACAAACAATGTATATATATATATATATATATATATATATATATATATATATATATATATATATATATATATATATATATATAATATATATATATATATATATATATATATATAAGCGTTATAAGTTATCGTCTTGTGTTTGACTGAATCAAGTATTAAACATATGACAACCAAATGTGGTCGATTGTCGACGCTGAACAAACATGTGTGCTCCAGATTTTGGAAGCGCCGCGCGTCTTAATCCTACTCTCTTCTACGAGTCTACTACCCTCTGCTGGGTTTTCGTTTCCTCTCGCGCTTCTTCCTCTCCATTTCCCTCCTCCCGGAGACGTTCCCTCCTTTCCCTTTCAGAGCACCACTTACCACTAAGCGCTCGCCGCTACTAAAACACTGAGCGCAACATTAACAACAACAACAACATCAACATCAACATCAGCAACAACAATAACAACAATAACGGGAGAAACAGCTGACTCGGCCGTCGGTCGGTTATGTGTGTGGTCGTGGAATAATCGAACATGGTCGTCGCCGAACAGAGACACACACAGACAAAGCGCGTTAAGCGGGCCCCAGTCACACCGGCTGGTTACTTCTGTGGTTAGCATTATTTTCTTTGGGTTTCAACGTGCTGCGTGGAACGTGGATAGCGGAGTGCCAGCAAAGGCGGCAGCAGCGGCGGCGGTGTTGTTGTTGTTGTTGTTGATCTTGTTATTGTTGTCTTCACCATCATCATCATTATGATTATCATTATCTTTGCCGGTCATATCTCGACACTAGCACAGCTGCGTCAGCTGCGTTTGTGCTGTTCCATAGCATAGAGATACATAGCAAGGGTGACTCTGAGAAACGCGATTTCCAAGTTCAGCACGTAGCCTGGTCGGGTACGGACTCCACCCGGTGGACCCACCCGGCCCGATTAGGACGGCACGAATGAATGGATGAGGCATTCGATGCTAACGGCGCTGTGCTTTCGAACGGTGCCGTTCTTCTGTCGGCGACAGTTGTTCGACCGCTTTTTCCACCGCCAACGCGTACTTTCTTTCGTTTTGTTTCGCCGTCGTCGTCGTCGTCGCCGAGATACATTGAGTGTATTTGTTCCGTAATTCTGTTCTCGTTGACAGGATCCCTCTTCTGCAGCCACGACGTGGGTTGTGATTGGCGGGGCCGCCGCTGCTATTGGCTTCCGAAGGTAGAAGACATAAGTCGACTACCTAACTACTAAAGCCGGCACCATGAGGGGACTCCGGTTAAAGTCGCGTCTGCGCGGAGCAGTGTTCACGATGAAGGACCTTCTGCTCAATCCCGACCGTTTGACCGTTGTCAGCTACACTCTGCTGTTCATTGAACTCGTACTCAACGTCTATATTATCAACCGAGTCAATTGTGAGTTGGTGATAATTCTTCCTGTCGCCGTTATTGTAGTTGTTGCTGCTTTTAATTTTCCATTTCGCTGTAGACCGGTAATATATTCAGACGGGTGATTATTCAATTTTGTGGGGGACAATTTGTAAAAAGAAATATTTAGTCCTTATTATATATATATATATATATATATATATATATATATATATATATATATAAACAGTAAGAACCAAATATTGGCGGACGTCCTATACACTGGTGCGTGTGCGTATGGAGCACTCGTTTGCGCGTCAACCTACTGTTTTGTTCGGCCGTTGTATGCTGTGTTGTAGAAGCCTATTTGAATTTGTGGGAACGCATATGAAAACACACATTGCGAAGACTGTGGGACGCCGTCGTTAATGATTACTAACTCTATATGTTTTCGATAATGTATTACAGTGCTCTACAATTATTAATGAGAAAGACAATTGGTACACCCCAATCCAACCGAACTAAATAAGTATATGCTTACCATTATTAATTAGAGCTATTTGCTGCTGCACTTTTTGTGTTGCTTCGAAACGTGTCTACCAGATACGGAGATCGATTGGCGTGCCTATATGCAAGAGGTCGAGGGGGCTCTGAACGGAACCACGGACTACGCTCAGTTGAAGGGAGACACCGGGCCGCTCGTCTACCCGGCCGGCTTCGTGTACATCTTCAGTGCACTCTATTTCGTCACCGGACAGGGTTCGTTTCTCTTCATGTATCTTCCTCGATCACGCTTGATATTCGTACTACTATGTACCTATTGTCGTACAAAGATTTTCGCTTGCATTGCCTGAACAATTTATGGTGTGTCTATAGCTAATCCTTGCGTGACGAGAGTTTTGTGGTTGCCAGGAACACTTTTATAGCGGCTCTTTTTTTAACTTGCTTCCTTGCTTCTTCCTGTTTTCTATATCTTTAAAGCGTTTACAGTCCAGGCTACAATCCTGACCTGGCTTCATGCAAGCGAATCCAGCGCCCCTCTTGCTAAGATGTTCTTGTGAATGATTGACTGAACAACATAGCGTTTTTATTAAGTACTTACTACAGTTTCCGAAGACCATTTTCAGCAGCTTCACAGCCTCTAGACTGTGGAATTATCGCAAAGGCTGGGTAGCTTGCTTATACATATACATCTATATATGTACAATAGCCGTGGTATATATGTACTATGCCACCAACCTATAGTGAATGAATATTCGTTCTATATATTCATCGTATGTTTTGTGTTTTGTGTCGTCTGTTCCGCAGGGCGTAATGTGCGTCTGGCGCAGTACATATTTGCCGGCATGTATCTGCTACTGTTGCACGTTGTGTTTCGGCTGTACGCCAAGACGAAGCGGGTACCGCCATTTGTGCTTGTACTGATGTCGGCGTCGTCGTACCGAGTACACTCGATCTTCGTGCTGAGGCTATTTAACGACGGCGTAGCCATGCTCATTCTGTACGTCGCCCTGGCGCTGTTCTGCAAGAAGCACTGGACCCTCGGCTGCTTCATGTACAGGTGAGACGCGAGTGAGACGAGAGAAACCTCTAATCGGCCCGACCGGTATGGCTGACCAACCGGAGATCGTGTTTCGAATCAATGGTGTCTCGAATCGATTTGTGCCAACGTGCCGTACGCATTTGAATCTGACTGAACATAGAACATGAATGGCAACCCCCTAATGGATCGTTAGGTTGAGAAAACGCTAGAGCGTTCGAGCAACGAACACATTCCGGCATAGTCTAATGACATGTATGGGCGGCATTTGTCTTCGAAGTAAGTATTGCGGCACGTGGTACCACTATTGCAATGTGTCTATGTAGGCGACGGAAAACAAATGCCGAATTGAATTAGAATTCACTGCACTCCTAGAACGTACCTCTCGGACCATTAGGTATGCATGCATTATGCACACTTGTTATTGCCTCATATAGATACTACATATATTACTCACCCACCTATCTAATACAAACGCGACTCCTCTCCTCTACGTACAAGCGTTAAAATGAGGTGGTTTATTTACAACGTTTTTATTACATGAGCCTATACTACCGTCTCCATTATCTTAAGACCAACAAGAAAATTCCTGATGTTCGAACGCAAGACTGCCGTGTACAAATTCGTTTCAACAGCAATGCTCCCTGGCGGGACGTGACGACCGACACCGATTTTGTCGGCCGCAAATAGATTTCACTACAATATTATTATATGACAGCTAGTCTGACAACTAATGTCACAGAGTTTAGAATATAACCTGGCTATTTTTACGGAATGCACTGCAATATTAATGGTGTTAAGTCTCATGTTCACGACATTGAAACGATACTACATTTGCATCCTAGTCCCCCATACTTTACCGCGCTATCGGGAACTCATACCTCCCAACAGGAGGCAGGCACTTTCCAGATTAATAATTATACAATTATTATTTGTTGATTGCCGTGACAAGCCGGGTGGAGGTGTAGTACTGTTTGTCAGATATGATTATGTGGTGCGCGAGCGAAACAATCTCGAACTACTCTTCCCGACAGTCTATCGGTGTGAGAGTATTTTTGTTAATAGATTTTTGTATGCACTAGAAGAATTACTCTCAAATAAGTAGACAGGCTAAATACAATCTGCCTTGGCGATTCAAGCATTGACTCACTAGATAGGAGCGGGTCACATGTAACCGACCTTTTGCCAACTTGGGTCGCTTGCACGGACAATGCTCATGGCCAACGTATTACCGAAATACGCATTTTTTGCCAATGCTTCACGACATTGTACCACGCGTATGTACAGAGCCACTTGACATATGGTCTGGAGATGTACGGTTTTACTCATGTGTGGCATATAACTCAGCTTCATCTGCTTCAGAAAAGAGCGCTTCGTCTCTTCTCCCACAGCGCGTGTGGAAACAAATTAAATAAGCCATGGTTGTCGAATAAAGTGCATTCTCCTTAGTCACCATCCCAACCTGGTTGGCTTTATTTAATCTTCACGAAAGCGAAACACCTGAGGCTTGTTGTCTCCTCGGCAACAAGCATATAATTACGTTTTGCATTTTGTAATTTAGGCGCTACATTGTCGAACATCTTGCCTAGTGATATGAGAACAGTGGCATCAGTTGCAGCCAATTCAGAAACGCTGCGAGAAAGGCAGTATCTCATCTTAATTGTGTCCGGTTAAACCATGACTATGAAATACGCACTCATAGAGAAATCATCTACACATGCTTCGCACTAGCCATATGACTCTATGGACTTGGGCAACACCAACGTTAAAAGTGCAATTCAAAATGCAAGTACACATCATATCATATACCATTTAACAACGACTATATATTTCTCGGTTTGTATGTATGCGTGTGTGCTTTCCATATGTTTTGGTGGTGGCTGTGACTATGGCGGGTTTGTTGCTTACAGTGTGGCCGTTTCGGTGAAGATGAACATTCTACTATTCGCTCCGGCTCTCCTGTTCATCCTGCTGTCGACGAATGGATACGCAAAAACTCTGCTCAATCTGGCGGTGTGTGCCGTTGTCCAGGTGGTGGCCGCTCTCCCGTTCCTTGTCGGCAATTATCGGTCATATGTGATGCGTGCCTTCGATATCGGTAGGTCGTAACTCCCTCCATTATTGATTTGTTCTCTGCTTCACTTTTGTGGCAGGGGACGACGAATTGAGATAAATACCAGCGAAGCCAAGGCTGTGAAGTTTCGACGTGAAATGACACCCACACTCGGTACATAAGCCGTGTGACTAACGATTTCGAATCTCTTATGCATAGGTCGTGTGTTCGAATACCGTTGGACGGTCAACTGGCGCTGCATACCCGAGTGGCTGTTTCTCGACCGCTACTTTCATCTCACTCTGCTCTCCCTACACGTTATCGTCTTATTTGCTTTCCTGCCCAAATTTATCAGGTAACACACATATATATATATATATATATATATATATATATATATATATATATATATATATATATATATATATATTGTTTTAGTTTTTATTAATCAAGGATTGGTTTACACATATACACCATAGGCATCACATTTCCAGAGTTGAGACAATGGAATTGATCTGTTGCAACGCTGAAGGTGATGTAAATCACACGGGCGGCCACAAAGCTTACATGTGCACTCCGGCGAGTGGAAGCAGTGGACGGCAAATCTGGTGACTGCAGAGTCTCCCAGAAATATTTAGAGAGCGATGTAGGGAATTGTAGTGCTCGTTAAATTAATATTTTTCCAATGAAAAGTGGTTTCTGAGAAGGTTTGTTTCGGAGTGAGAGCGATACTATTAAAATCTATAACACTGGTGTCGTTGCAGTACTTAGGAGCACAAAGTATGCGATTGCGAGACAACGAGTCCTCCTATGCACTAATCGTCGTGTTCGTGAGAAAATTCTGATCTGGCCGGAAGATGCGACATGGTCGTTTAGAAGATAATTCGTAAACATTGAAATGCTACGATTAACTTCCACGTCAACACCTCAAAATCATAGCAGCGCGCATATGCATTGCACATTTTAAGACGATAATTTGGTACCAAATACATGGCAATCCGATCCGTGGTTACAAAGTAGTTAAGGTTTTCCGGATGGCATGTCGAGATTAAGTGCCCTCTGAAAAATATTATTTATTCCGCAATCCTCGCATTGTCATTAATTTGGTACTAAAATCATTCTCATAAAATGTGCATTTGCCTAATTGTGTGTTCGCTTTGAGTGCTGTGAATTGATTGTCGTAAGATTATGATTTTGGGGTAGTGGGTGTGAAAGCTAATAAAATAACTTCATTTTTGCGGATTCTCTTCTAAACGACCATGTTGCGCCTTCTGGTGGTGTTACATGTTCTTCAGAAGAAGCAGAATTTTCTCACCGATACGACGATGTGTGCTTAGTTTCTGTTGAGGAGGACTAGCAATGGGACATTTTGAGCACGACTTCACAAAGACCATGTTTCACTGGAAAAAAATGAAACATGGTCTTTGTGTGTAATTTACTTTAACGGGCTCTACAATTCACTATGTCGCTTTCTAAATATTTCTGGAAAACCCTATATATATATATATATATATATATATATATATATATTATTCAGACGAACAAACTCTAGAGTAAATTTAAGCTAGGCATAGATTCAAGGAAAAATATGCTGTCATGTTAGAATATCAGAACTATAGAAGGTGTGGAACGTACCAGACATAACATATATAATTATATAACATATACAAACGGTCGTTTGCTGCAATAACATTAGCGAGTTCATGAACCCTATTGGTCCAAGCACGTCCATAACGGGTCAGCAGGAAATCACCCTTACATTTAAACTAGTGTAGCAAAGTCTTCTGTAAAAACAAAATAAATAACTGGTTGATCCTTAACACGAATTCGTTCAATGAGGGGCAGTTCATTGCTTTGACGGCTAAATATGTTTGACTGTAGGTAAGGATAGATAGTGCTAATTTCTATATATATGTGTATATATATACAGGGTGTGACGGAAAGATTTGAAGAGCGATATACAGAATTGTAGAGCTCGTTAAAGCAAATGTTTTTTTCAACGGAACATGGTCTCTGAGAAGTCTTGTTTTGGAGTGAGAGTGAAATTACTACAACTTTTAACTTTGGTGTTTTTGCCCGACATAAGAGCACAAAATGTGCTGTTGCGAGACAACCAGTCCTCCTATAAATCCTATTCTGCTTCTTCTCTGAAGAACATATAAGGCCGCTCAGAAGATGCGACATGGTCGCTTAGAAGAGAATTCGCCAAAGATGAAGTAGTTTATTAGCTTTCACGCCAAATACCTTAAAATCATTACCCTACTCTCACTCACAGCACTCAACAGTAACCATTCAGGCAAACGCGCGTTTCATGACGATCATTTTGGTACCAAATCTATGCTAATACGTGGTTGCGGAGTAATTACGGATTTTCGGAGGGCATGTACAGATTAAGTGCATGTGAAATGACTGTGTGGCGACGTTCACTACCGCCGACGTGTCGCGCGACAGCCGCAGCGCGTCATTTTTCATGCACTTAATCTCGACATGTTCGCCGAAAAATCGTCATTACTCCAAAACCACAGCGGGCATTGCCCGGCCTCGTATATTCTTCTGGAGCAGAATTTTATCACGAACACGAAGGTGTGCTTAGTTTCTGTATAGGTTGTCTCGCAACAGCACATTTTGTGCTCCTATGTCGGGCAAAAACACCAGTGTTACAAATTGTAATAATTTCACTCTCACTCCGAAACAAGAATTCTCAGAGACCATGTTCTATTGGAAAAAACATTTGCTTTAACGAGCTCTACAATTATGTATATCGCTCTTCAAATCTTTCCGTCATAGATATATAGAGTGAGAGAGAGAATTATCATTAACTAACGGTTTGGGGTTCTTTATTTATTACAGATACAGTCGTATTCAGAAGGTGACGGTGGGGTCCGGGAGTACGCTGTTTCTCTTCATGCCCGACCAGATCCTGTTGCCGATGTTTGCGTCGAACTTCATTGGTATCGCATTCGCGCGATCGCTTCACTACCAGTTCTACGTCTGGTACTACCATTCGTTGCCGTACATTCTTTGGTCGCTGCCGCTAACACCTTTGGCTAAGTACGTTCAGAATTACCTGAAGTTTTGCTGATTTTGTAGTTTCGATGATAACAAGTTTTCACAGAAGTTGCACCTTTGTAGTGGCGGTGGCTTAGGCGGCTAACGCACCGTTCGAAACGGGGCGTTGCCATGGCAACCACGGTTAGCAAAAACATCGCTAGTTCGAGCCCTGGCCGTGCTGGTTGAATTTGTTGGACGTGGTTGTCATTGCCTTGCTGCTACATACCTCTGCAGGAGAAAGCCTATATAATTCCAGTACAAGAACGCGATGACGATAGATGCATTTAGACGATATCGTGCCACAGGCAACTTAGCCCATTACGAGCGTCTAAAATGTGGTTGTCAGAGCGTAAAAAAAACTTCTCCTGAGTCTCTCTCTGATGACGGTGAAACGTGATTTCGCTTGGCGAAGAGCTTGCCATATGTGTGCCATTGACGCTTTTAGACAGTTTCTAATGTGCGTGCCCAGTAGGGAGCATGACATGCATACGAATGAAGTTGCTAGCACAGTATCATTATTCCATCAATATAAAATCATGGTTACTGGTGTTTTATCTGTGAACGTCACGCGAGCGAAAGCGAAACAGACGCCGCCAAGAGTGGATCTAACCGGTGCTATTTCATTGACGCCTTTTATTGTTGTGTTTGTTGTTGTTGTTGCTGCTGCTGCATACAATAACAATTGTTGCTATTGTTGTTGTTGTTGTTATTGTTGATGATGTTGTTGTCGTTGCTGTCGTCAATTGCAGACTTCTCATATGGGGTCTCGTTGAGATGGCGTGGAACACGTATCCGTCAACGGTGCTCTCTTCGCTTGTGCTTCATCTGTGCCATGTCACCATCCTCGCCGCCCTTTGGTCTCTCTGGCCGAAACAGTGTCGGGTCGTCCTTAACAAGTCGAAGAGCGAATAGGCGGCCGCTGATTAGCCCTCGCTGTGCTGCATTATCTACTACGGCTACGATACTGCTACCACGATATAAAGCCACGGCTCAACTAGGACTCGCCGCGTTGCAGGGGCTCAACGTGTCGACTGACAGACATTGACATATATATATTTTTTAAACATATATGTTTCTTTAATTTAACTTTAAAGGTGAGATGTGATGTTTGAGTCTTTGCGAACGCGTGCGAAGTTACGGGGGTTCAGTGGAGGGATCAACCATCGCTAGAGGGTTTCTCGGAGCGAGGCCGCATTGCCCCCCCCCCCCCGAATTAAGAGCGTCCCTCATTAATACTAGTTAACATTTATTTACTTTTTGAGCGAAAACGTTTTTCGGCTCGCATTTACCCACTACGGTAGCGATAGGCTAATAATAGCTGTTTTGATATCTTCACCCCGCCGGTATATTTTTGCTACATGCCAATTTTTGAAAGTAAGCCACGAATCTGCCTTTTTTTTGCAGGGCCGTCTCTTACAATAAGGCAGGGTCAATTGGCACGCTTGATCTTTTATATCTCTATGTTATAAACTATTTGTTGGGGATTGGTGAGTGCCACCAATCGTGAACACCAGCGTATCTCCCTGTTCGTCAACATCATCGTTTTTGAGATGATTTCTAATCATGTTATTTTTGTATACGCAGTTAGGTAGCAACATACGTTGAGTTGCGTGAGTAACGACATCTATCCAGTATGTGTCGTTAAGTGCACAGCCCATGGCATACATGGCAGCTGGAAGTCATCATCACAAGCCGCATCATCCTGCAGGATATACGCGCTCTCCAGGATGATACTAGCGACCATCCTCATAGCGATCATCCTCGACCATAGCGAATGATCGTTCGAGCCTCGCTTAGGAGTTTTTTTTTCTTCATATTGCGTTCTTAGTGGCGAACGGCACCAGATCGATGCTGCAACCGAATAAATTCTATACTAGAGAAGAGACGAATTTTTATATTTAGGCACTGACGTTGGCGGGTCATAGATTGTGGGTTGCTACCTGGTTGCAAAGCGAATCCCAAGGGATCCCCACTTTACATTATTGGTTGCCGAAGAAAAATATAGGGCTAGCCAACGAAGAACGGACGCTGTCTCATGAAGGATGACAACATTTTAGAGGCCCGTGAGTAGTCCTCGCCAATGGGCCATGTAATGCGTGCAAGAATTATGCGTCGATATGCGTACTTCTTTTATTTGCGTGTTCAGTAGCAGCGCCTCTCTGCCGTTGGTAGCACGAACCTTCGTGTTATCTAGACATGAAGTACGACTCATAATTAGAAAACTTGACTGCTACGGAATACGGATAGCTCGGTTCGTGAGGCTTCGCTCAGTACAAAGCCTATGTTTTGGCAGCCTGCGTGCAAAGTATGTAAGGACGTTTATAAAAGCATTGGGCATATCTGATGGATTATGCGATGCGCGTTTTCCATTCAGAGTTCGCAGTGTGAGAGCGTATATATATATATATATATATATATATATATATATATATATATATATATATATATATATATATATATATATATATATGAATATAACGTACTCAAGCTCAAAGCAAATAGTATGTAGTTGCTTCCAAATGAATAGGTCTTAATAGCAAAACTTCATTCTTCGTACATTTTATACAGTTCGTAGAAGTGGGCCGGTCTAGTCATGAAAGGGTCAACTTAGTGACTTATACACTGCAGTGTGTACAATAAAGTTCTTCATATATTGTGAGTATAAGTGATGTGTATATGTATATGTAAATATGTACGACACAATGGTATATATATATATATATACACCATTGTGTCGTATGTTTTTTTTCGAGAAATTGCTGGACTATAGTCTTTAACAGTAGATTCTCTAGGGAAATGGGTAAATACAATTAACACGTTTTCCTACATTCCTACCTATTACGGGATTTGAAATCAAGGCAACGACCATACTTAAATCCGCTACTCACCAAGTTGTTCACCAAGTCGAGCAGGGAGTAGCCCCTTACAGTCACAAAACGTTAGCTCGAAATTAACATTCGTCGGATAAGGTCAACGTTTGTTGGAACTGTATTAAAATGCGAAAAATGCAGTCAATTTGTTTTTTCCAAAGCTTTAGTGCTTCAAATTGTTGACGATGTGAGGCGTTGCAAGATATCCATACGCGAAGGCTCGAATTTCAAGGCATCGGTTACTTGTAGGTCTAAATCATCATGAAGTCAACTGTACATGTGAGGCCTTCCGGTTACCCATCAAAAGCCTTAAGTATTTGTTATAAGTGAAGAATTGAGTTAGCTGCATTCAATTAATTTGCTTTGAAAATATGCAATCTCCATGAGGACAGCCGCATGCAACAGAGATAATTAATCACACCATTTAAGAAGCACACTTATTCTTCGACTAAGGTGACATTTGATCACTATCTTCTATGTAAATGTATTCCAAACTCATGATTGCCTGTATAACCGTGACCAAACAATTTAAGATTCACGTGTAGTTATCTCCATTAGCAAAAATGTGAAGAAAAAGGCAAGGAATAAGGCAGCTCTCCAAAGAGCGGAAACTTCGGCTAGTAAGAACATAGGGCACTTCGATTGGTCGAGAACAACAGTCGACACGACTTGTATTCTCTGTGGAAGCAGGAAAATAATTTATTATAGGATGTTATGAGCTCACGTACGGTAGCTTCAGCATACCTGCGCCGTAGCATGCTTAAGTTGACGTGGGAATGGACAGGCTATTTAGAGCGCTGCTTGTTAGTTTCAACGATGGTTCTTTAGTCTAACGAAGAGTCTAATCCTATCAGCTATGTGTGATATATATATATATATATATTCGTCCAACAAAGTTTGGTGTCTAGTATAATTTGGCGAAAAAATATTTTTTCAAGAAAACAAGATGGCGGGAATGGAGTCTCTTCTATTGGAATCAGGGCGAAATTACCAAATATAATTGTACCAAGCTCTTTGTCCTGACAAATTTTCACTAAATCTGCGATTGCGAAAGCCCCAGTCATCCTTTTGATAAACTAATCATACTTGCATGTTTGGCATCTATTAAGTTATATATGTATATGATTGTTTTGATGTTCTCAATGTAAGCAAGCCATAATGTGTTTCTTGCACTGTATCAGAATAGAGTTATGTTCAATTTGGACTAATTTTAGCTCTCAGTAGTCTGGTTACGCTTGAGATATGTTATGAATAGTTATATGATACCGACGTCAGAAGCAAGAGTAGGAATGAAACACAGATCCGAAGAAAGTTCGATTTGACGTACAAGTTTTCATTATTTATTTTATTTACTTTACAACCTAGTTGGAATGTTCGAAACATATATACATATCAATGGCTTCTTTTGCGACGTTCGCGCATGCAATTGTTTACTAACTATCGCAGCCGAGGGTAGACGTTTACAGAATTAGGCTTCTGTTGGCGGAAAGCCTTTATTTGTTGGAAGGTTATGCGTCTGGCGTTTATTTGCATTTTTTGCGTCACATGTTGGCGCCCTCAATTCGAAGCATCTATCATGAACACCGACAGTTCCTCGTTAACGGGCACGAGAACAGCAACTCTGCCAAGACTGGCCAGGTCGTCCTTCGTTGGAATGGTTTTTAGATAAAGCACATTTCGTCCTTCTGATGGCGTCGAACTCAAACGGTCATCGTCGGGCGGGAAGGTATTTCCTTCCGTTTGAGCTTCGGCGCCTTCAGTGGTTTTGTCGGCATTGCTTGTTTCGCCGCGTTGACCGCCGTCATTCCCGTCGGGCTTCGTCGAAGAACCACTTTCCCCTGATGTGTCACTTGTGGAGTGGCTGGTGTCTGAACTGTCGGAGGTGCTGTCAGCTGAGCTCTCAGGGCGACTCTTATTTGAACTCGCAGAGATGTTGCTCGAACCTTCCAAGTTGTCGTCATCACTTGTTTGCATTTTTGTTGTTGTTGTTGTTGTTGTTGTAGACCCTACATCGTCTTTGTCATTGTCCGCATCATTAGGATCTTCTGGCCCATTTGTGGCTTGGTCGGCTTTCTTAGGTGCTAGCCCAAAGTCCTTCGTTTCTTCTATCGGGTCTTCGTTTACGCCGGCGTCATTCGTACTACTCTGCTCATCCTGACCTTCGGCGTCACCCGAAGTCACAGCTTCTTCCCCCTGCTTAGTAGCCTGGCCGTGATCCTCTTCGATTACCTCAGTCGGGACTGGCTTAGAAGGTTCTGCTGAGGTCGCTTCTTCTTTAGCATCAGCTACGCTGGTGGTGGTAGAGACGATTGTGGCCGGAGTGGACTCACCGTCTTCCAGGTTCGAAACTTCCATTGTCACTTGTGGTGAGGCCGTTTCGACTTCAATTCCACTTGCGCTGGTGGTGGGTCTCAATGTTGTTGTTGCCAGAGCTGACTCACCGTCTTCCTGGTTGGACAGTTCCGTTGTCACTTCTGGTGAGGCCGTTTCTTCTGTTGGACCACCTGCGCTAGTAGTGGGAGTGAAGGTCATTGAGGGCTCAGGGGACTCACCGTCTTCCTGGTTCGACAGTTCCGTTTTCACTTGTGGTGAGGCTGTTTCTTCTTCAGTATCACCAGCGCTGCTGGTGAGAGTGAAGGCCATTGTGGCCCAAGTGGACTCGCCGTCTTCCTGGCTCGACAGTTCCGTCGTCATTTTTGGTGAGGCCGTTTCTTCTTTTGCACCACCTACGCTGGTCATAGAGGACAAGGTCATTGTGACCGGAGTAGACCCACCGTCTTCCTGGTTTGACACTTCCGTCGTTATTTTTGGTGAGGCCGTTTCTTCTTCAGTACCACCAACGCTAGTGGTGGTAGAAGTGAAGGCCATGGTGGCCGAAGTGGACTCGCCGTCTTCCTGGTTCGACAGTTCCGTCGTTATTTTTGGTGGGGTCGCTTCTTCTTTTGCACCACTTACGCTGGTCATCGGAGACAAGGTCATTGTGACCGGAGTAGGCCCACCGTCTCCGTCTTCCTGGTTTGACACTTCCGTCGTTATTTTTGGTGAGGCCGTTTCTTCTTCAGTACCACCAGCACTGGTGGTGATAGAAGTGAATATCATTAGGGCTGGAGTAGACTCACCGGGTTCCTGGTTCGACAGTTCCGGCGTCACTTGTGGCGAACTCGTTTCTTCTTCAGTGCCGCCTGCGCTCGTGGTGGGACTCAAGTCCATTGTGGCCAAACTTGACTTACCGTCTTCCTGGTTCGACAGATTCGATGGCACTTGTGGCGAGGCCGTTTCCTCTTCAGTACCACCAGCGTTGATGGTGGGAGTGAACGACATTGGGGCTTGAGCGGACTCACCGTCTTCTTGGTTCGACAGTTCCGGCGTCATTTGTGCTGAGCCCGTTTTTTTTGCTGTACCACCTCCGCTGGTAGTGGAGGTCAAGGTCATTGTCGTCGGAGTAGACTCATCGTCATCTTGATTCAACAGTTCCGTTGTCACTTGTGCTGAGCTCGTTTCTTCTTCAGTACCATCTGCGGTAGAGGTGGGCATGAAGGTCATTGTGGCCGGAGTGGACGCACCATCGTCTTGGCTCGACAATTTCATTGCTGCTTGCGGTTGGACCGTTTTTTCTTCAGTACCATCTGCGCTGGTGGTAGGGCTCAAGTTAATAGACTCACCATCTTCCTGGTTTAGCAGTTCCGACGTCACTTGTGGTGAGGCCGTTTCTTGTTTTGCATCACTTGCGCTGGTGGTGGGGGACAAGGTTATTATGGCCGAAGTAGACCCATCATCTTCCTGGTTTGACAGTTTCGTTGTCACTGGCTCTTCTAGAGTTCCTCTAGCGCTGGTGGTGGGAATGAAGGCCATTGTGGTCGAAGTTGACTCACCGTCTTCCTGGTTAGACAGTTCCGTCTTCACTTGTGGTGAGGTCGTTTCTTCTTCAGTACCATCAGCGCTGGTAGTGGGAGTGAAGATCATTGTGGGCTGCGTGGGCTCACCGTTTTCATGGTTCAACAGTTCCGTTGTTACTTGTGGTGAGGTCGTTTCTTCGTCAGCACCACCAGCTCTGATGGTGGGAGTGAAGGTTGTTGTGGGCTTAGTGGACTCACCGTCTTCCTGGTTGGACAGTTCCGTGTTCACTTGTGGTGAGGCAGTTTCTTCTTCAGTACCACCAGCGCGGATGGTGGGAGTGAAGGTCATTGTGGGCTGGGTGTACTCACCGTCTTCCTGGTTCGACAGTTCCGTTTTCACTTGTGCTGAGGCCGTTTCTTCTTCAGTACCACCAACGCTGGTGGTGGTAGCAGTGAAGGGCATTAGGGCCGGAGTAGACTCACCGGGTTCCTGGTTCGACAGTTCCGGCGTCACTTGTGGCGAGCTCGTTTCTTCTTCAGGACTACCTGCGCTAATAGTGGGAGTGAAGGCCGTTGTGGGCTGAGTGGGCTCACCGTTTTCCTGGTTCAACAGTTCCGTTTTCACTTGCGGTGGTGTCGTTTCTTCGTCAGTACCACCAGCGCTGATGGTAGGAGTGAAGGTTATTGTGGGCTGAGTGGACTCACCGTCTTCCTGGTTAGACAGTTCCGTTTTCACTTGTAGTGAGGCAGTTTCTTCAGTGTCACTTGCGCTGATGGTGGGAGTGAAGGTCATTGTGTCCGGAGTAGACTCACTGTCTTCCTGGTTCGACAGTTCCTCTTTCACTTGTGGTGAGGTCGTTTCTTCTTTAGTACCGCCAGCGCTGGTAGTGGGAGTGAAGGTCATTGTGGACGGAGTAGACTTACCGTCCTCCTGTATCGACAGTTCCTTTTTCACTTGCGGAGAGGATGTTTCTTCTTCAGTACCGCCAGCAATAATGGTAGGGGTAAAGGTCATTGTGGGCTGGGTAGACCCATCGTCTTCCTGATTGGGCAGTTCCGTTTTTACTTGCGGTGAGGTCGTTTTTTCTTCAGTACCACTTGCGCTGATGGTGGGGGTCAAGGTCATTGTGGCCGGAGTAGACTCACCGTCTTCCTGGTTGGACAGTTCCGTTGTCACTTGTGGCGAGGATGTTTCTTCTTTAGTACCGCCATCGCTGGTAGTGGGAGTGAAGGTCACTATGGGCTGAGTGGACTCACCGTCTTCCTGGTTGGACAGTTCCGTTGTCACTTGTGGCGAGGATGTTTCTTCTTTAGTACCGCCATCGCTGGTAGTGGGAGTGAAGGTCACTATGGGCTGAGTGGACTCACCGTCTTCCTGTTTCGACAGTTCAGTCGTTATTTGTGGTGAGGCCGTTTCTTCTTCAGTACCGCCAGCACTAATGGTGGGGGTAAAGGTCATTGTGGGCTGGGTAGATCCGCCGTCTTCCTGATTGGGCAGTTCCGTTTTCACTTGTGGTGAGGCAGTTTCTTCTTCAGTACCGCCAGCACTGATGGTGGGGGTGAATGTCATTGTGGGCTGGGTAGATCCGCCGTCTTCCTGATTGGGCAGTTCCGTTTTCACTTGTGGTGAGGCAGTTTCTTCTTCAGTACCACCTGCGCTAGTAGTGAAGATCATTGTGGGCTGAGTGGGCTCACCGTCTTCCTGGTTCGACAGTTCCTTTTTCACTTGTGGTGAAGTCGTTTGTTCTTCAGTACCACTAGCGCTGATGGTGGGAGTAAAGGTTATTGTGGCCTGAGAAAACTCACCGTCTTCCTGGTTTGACAGTTCCGTTTTTGCTTGTGGTGAGGTCGTTTCTTCTTTAATACCACCAGCGCTGATGGTAGGAGTGAAGGTCATTGTGGGCTGAGTGGGCTCACCGTCTTCCTGGTTCGACAGTTCCGTCGTTACTTGTGGTGAGGCCGTTTCTTCTTCTGTACCGCCAGTACTAGTCGTGGGGGTTAAGGTCATTGTGGGCTGGGTGGACTTACCGTCTTCTTGATTGGGCAGTTCCGTTTTCACTTGTGGTGAGGCAGTTTCTTCTTCAGTACCACCAGCGGTGATGGTAGGAGTAAAGGTTATTGTGACCGGAGTAGACTCACCGTCTTCCTGGCTCGACAGTTCCGTTTTCACTTGTGGTGGGCCAGTTTCTTCTTCAGTACCACCAGCGCTCATGGTGGGAGTAAAGGTTATTGTAGGCTGAGTGTACTCACCGTCTTCCTGGTTGAACAGTGCCGTCGTTACTTGTGGTGAGGCCGTTTCTTCTTCAGTATCGCTAGCACTAATGGTGGGAGTAAAGGTTATTGTGGCCTGAGTAGACGCACCGTCTTCCTGGTTTGACAGTTCCGTTTTTGCTTGTGGTGAGCTTGTTTCTCCTTCAGTACCACCAGTGCCAATGGTGGGAGTAAAGGTTTTTGTGGGCGGAGTAGACTTCACGTCTTCCTGGTTTGACAGTTCCGTTTTCACTTGTGTTGAGCTTGTTTCTTCTTCAGCACCACCTGCGCTGATGGTGCGAGTGGAGGTCATTGTGGCCGGAGTTGATTCAGCGTCTTCCTGGTTCGACAGTTCCGTTGCCATTTGTGGTGAGGCCGTTTCTTCTTCAGTACCGCCTGCGCTGGTGGAGGCGGTGAAGGTCATTGTGGCCAGAGTTGACTCGTCGTCTTCTTGACTCGACAATTCCATCGTTACTTGTTCGGTGGTATAGGATGTAGTTAGTTTGCTCGGCTCAACAATACTGATGGGACCCAGTGGTGCGATAGGTCCGGGCATATATGCTGGCAGGAGAGGGTGGGGCAGCGGTGGCGGATAGTGGTAGCTCGGCGGATGATCAAAGTCAAGAGGAATTGGCCAGTACGCGTATGGATTGTACGGCCATGCTTGACGTCCCTCGGGCCGCATTTGATAACCGTACGGCGGGGGAGGTACGTAATGCCACGGGTGTAGAGCACCGGGTACAGCACCAGGCAGCAGCTGAGGAATAAATTGTATAGAACCATACGTTACTGCTTGGTCATTGGCTTGCTTACCTTCTTAGAGAAGCTCAGCTATATCGTTCAGAGCATCTTATCATATACACATGCAAACATATACAGGGTGTGACTGAAAGAATTTTATAGCGATACATAAAATTGTAGAGCTCGTTAAAACGAATATTTTTTCCAATGGAACATGTGCTCTGAGAAGTCTTGTTTCGGAGTTACAGTGAAATTACTACAATTTGTGACACTGGTGTTTTTGCCCGACATAGGAGCACAAAATGTGCTGTTGCGAGACAACCAGTCTTCCTAGACAGAAACTAAGCACACCGCCGTGTTCGTGATAAAATTCTGCTCCATCTGATGAATATGCAAGGCCGGTCAGAAGACGCGACATGGTCGCTTAGAAGAAAATTCGCCAAAAATGAAGTTCTTCATTAGCGTTCACGCCAAATACTTTAGAATCATAACCCTACGACCACCCACGTGTTCAAAGCTAACATATTCAGCCAATGCGCAATTCATGGCGATCATTTTGGTATCAAACATATGTCAATGCGAGCTGTGGTTGCGAAGTAATTACGATTTTTCGGCGGGATGTCCAGATTAAGTGCATGTAAAATGACTGTGTGGCGACGTTCACTACCGCCGACGTGTCGCGCGACAGCCGCAGCGCGTCATTTTTCATGCACTTAATCTGGACATCCCGCCGAAAAATCGTAATTACTCCGCAACCACAGCTCGCATTGCCATACGTTTGGTACCAAAATGATCGTATATGTTAGCTTTGAACACGTGGGTGGTCGTAGGGTTATGATTCTAAAGTATTTGGCGTGAACGCTAATAAAGAACTTTATTTTTGGCGAATTCTCTTCTAAGCGACCATGTCGCATCTTCTGACCGGCCATGCATATTCTTCAGATTGAGCAGAATTTTATCACGAACACGACGGTGTGCTTAGTTTCTGTCTAGGAAGACTGGTTGTCTCGCAACAGCACATTTTGTGCTCCTATGTCGGGCAAAAACACCAGTGTCACAAATTGTAGTAATTTCACTGTAACTCCGAAACAAGACTTCTCAGAGCACATGTTCCATTGGAAAAAATATTCGTTTTAACGAGCTCTACAATTTTATGTATCGCTATAAAATTCTTTCAGTCACACCCTGTATATATATATATATATATATATATATATATATATATATATACATATACATATACATACATATATATATATATATACAGGGTGACCGAAAACGATTTCGAGAGCAATATAGGTTATTGTAGAGCTCATTGAAGCAAACACTTTTGCCAATGGGACACAGTCTTGGAGAAGTCTTGTTTCGGAGTGAAATCACTAAAATTGTTGACACTGGTGTTATGGCCCGACATACGAGCACAACATATGTAACTGAGAGACAGTCATTCCTCCTATAAAGAAACTAAGCACGTCGTCGTGTTCGTGAGAAAATTCAATTTGCTTCCTCTGAAAAGTATTCAACACCGGCTAGAAAATGTAACATGGTCGTTTAGAAGATAATTTGAAAAAAGTAAAGTTATTTTAGTAGCTATCACGTCCAATCCCTCAAAATCATACCCCTACGACCATTCATAGCTCAGATCAAAACTAACCCATTTAGGCGACTGCGTGTTACAATTTGAGTAGGTTGACTCATAATTGTAGATAATTTTACACACAATCATGCTTAATTGGCAAAATTATTTGCTTTAACGACAAATGTACAAATCCCTATGTCGCTCTCGAAATCGTTTTGGGTCAGCCTGGGTACATGGGCGCGTACATATTATGGGCGACCGCATGCAACTGCTGACAGGCTGACAAGCCAGGCGAGTGTCAGATCGATCAAGCAATTGTCGTATCCCTGACCTGGTAGTCGTTTTGTTCGGTGATCGGTGGCCTTTCGGACGTGGGAGCCGCGTCCGAGACATCCAGACGATGCAGGACGCCATGAAGCCCGATAAAGAGCAGCAGTGGGCAGACGTGGAACGGCTTCATCTCGGTTAGCGGGCGCACAATCCTATGAATCGGTCCGCCTGTAACATATAGGCGCCCTACATTGTCTACTTTCAAACTACTAAGTCACACTAATTTGAACTATTTAGCGAAAGCTGTAAACTACTACAATATAACTAATGCAAGTTTGGCATATACAGCGCACATTCACACACCAATATAGGTCAGTATACACAGCTTATCAAATTTCCTACAGTCACAATAATAACAGTAATAGCATAGTAACAAACTATTAAATATAAGTCAGATTCATTTGGTTACCTGGCCTAAACTTAAGGAGAATGTATTATTTAGTCCCTTAGTCCTTGCATTTTTTGAGGGCACGTCAACTCCGCTCTTGAGTCTACTGATTCGAAAATCAAACGGTGAGAGAGAGCGATGTAGGTCAATTTTACAAAATTAGTGGTATAACAGCAAGCCCGCCTGCTCATGAAGTTCTTTAATGGGGTAAGTGAGAGTTCGTCCCAGTTCACCTTGCACCTTCGACTCACTCTGGTCAAACATTTATTTTGAACCTTTTCAAGAACCTCGACATACTTCTCCAAGTATTGTCGACAAATAGAGCTGCAATAAAGGAGTTTAGGAACTATAAAGCTTTTAAAAGTTGCATATAATATGCGTAATACTAGCTTTGAAAGCTACGACACATTCAGCATTTCTGGTGAGACGTGTTTCTGTCTCTATCTTTTCAGCTGGTGTTTAAAATGCGATTTGAAATAATTTTGGCGAATGCCCGAAGTAATGAGCAAAAGCGAGTAGAGCATTAACGCGTCTAAAAGGCCTTTTCCCCGGATGGGACGCCGTGGAGCTAATGACCGGTCGTTCTAACGCTTGAAGTCTCGGGTTCGATCTCGACGCGCACATGGATATTTTCGATGCAATCTGCCTAAAAGGCTGTCGATGAAGGCTAAAATAGTACAAACATTCTACACATAACTGTATTTGCACTTAGTCATAAAATACAATTATCTGTGAAACAACAGCCAAGATATTCGAGTTTCATGAAACCTAATTTAATTGAAAGTAGGGTGCTTACATATGGTTACATTTCTACAATTGGATACCGGATTATAGAAAAAAAAAACATGCTACGACGCTACATATTTTATTTAAGACTGAAAGTCTCTACAATTGAGGCTAATGCGTATTGTAAATCAAGAGACTAATAAGCAGTATAACCGTTTAGGTACTCAAACGCTTCTGCTACTCACCAGCGTTCGGCGGCGTAGCTTGGCGCCGTTTGAGTCGCAGCCCTGTTGTGCTCTCGTTTATGAAGGCGGGCGGGCACGTTGTCTTGCATTGTAATTTATTGCAATCAGCTCTAGATGCAGTTGCACTTGTTGGTCGAGAGCAACTTCACGGAGCCTAGCTAGGGGATGGTCATCAGGATATACGACAAAATTCACTCCTTATATAGAGATCTCTACATTTACCATGGGGACTACTTCTAATATATATATATATATATATATATATATATATATATCGTGTATTTTTTTTCGTACTGACACTTAGTAAGATGTTGTAGCGTGTTCACTAAGTGGTGAATATGCGACAGTAGCTGCTGCATGGATTAACTGGGTCCTTTCTCGCGGTCAAAATTGTAACGTCAAAAATATATTTTATGTGATCTAATTCCTCTTAAAAATATTTTGATGTTCCTGAGTCCATGCCTTTTGCGATGCTAGTATTCTAATTCTTCAATATTCAATTTTGTATTGGGAATAATATACGAGTGTTGATATATATATATATATATATAGCTGGTCCCTACGTCATGTTTTTTAGCTGTAATGTTTGGCCATGTGTAGCTTAACATCATCGCCAATTTTTGTCTCGTGACACTCAAATGTATCGCCTAGGGTGGATGCGTAATATGCATTGTTCGTCATAAAATAAACACAGTCAGTTCACGTTTTTTCATAAAACAATTTGATGAAGCTCTACGGCCCCCTAAGATACGCATGAAAAGGCTGGAACGACCCCGCATATATATATATATATATATATATATATATATATATATATATATCATCACCTTTATTATGACATATTTATAGAAAGCCAACAGAGTAGTTAAACGTTTGTTTGCTTATATATACGTGGTAACAATTGCCTCCTTATAGGCCAAGAGATTGTTACAAAACATAATTTAGAGCCCGTATATATATATATATATATATATATATATATATATATATATATATATATACATACATATATACATCTCCTTGATTATAAACCACTTATAGAAAGCCAACAGATTACTTAAACGTTTATATATATATATATATATATATATATATATATATATATATATATATAAGAGGTAACAATTGTGTCCTTATAGGTCAACAAATTGTCACAAGACATAATGACCAATTTAGACCGTATGCGCGATCACGAGACTGTTTTCGCCAGAGCAAGCTGACATTGTAAGCCTTAGATGCAAGGACACAGCTGTAACCTGCAGTAGGTAGACGTGGTGACAAAGCAACAACAACATTGCATAAAATACAAGCACGTAGAAACACAAATGTAACTCTGGCAAATATTGCGAGGAGAAGCAGGGTCTACCCTCACCCCCTCCCCCCCCCCTGTCAGGGTAGCAGAGTTCTCCCGTGTAGGAGCTATACTTTATAAGTGGCCCTTTGGTGCTCCAACAAAACAATTTGAGTGCCATTAAATGCATTAGAGTGTTTTAAAAAGCGTTGATCGTCCATTGTGGATAGAGCCCTGTTCATAAGAAATGAGAATTGGTATGAACATTCTCAAACTGAACTTTTCAATATGTACAAGAAATCCCTCGACCAAAATAGCAACGGTTAAGGAAATGTGGTCCGTTTGAAGCCTACAATTAGGGGGCGAACCGTAAGATCCTTCACGACCAGCTTGGATTTACTAAAAACTGTTCAGTGGGTAGCTTGTGGTTTGTTACAGGACGAAAAAGAGATGCGGGCTTTTCTAGATCGAGATTTACAAAATTCGACAGGGGCGGTTGTCGAGGTGGGGCTGAAAAAATGCAAATTTAGACGTGTGTCTTGATGCATGGACCCACCGCTAATCTATTTTCATAAAAATAAAATTGTATATATTGCATACATACTGTCATGGAAATTGCAAGCACATAATTATGTCCTTTTGGATATTGAGGGTTTCTGTAAGCGATAGTATTACGTGGAGGCTAAAAACACAAATGGTTGCGTGCCAATAGACGCGCTACTCCAAATCAGCCTGAGAAGTTAGACGAGCACTCCCGTAAAACGTGCGGTAACCATTGTGAGCTCTGCTCCTGTAGTATTTTCAGCATGGAGCAAGCGAGTCCAGGAAGCTCGCCAGGCCCCGTCTCGCCCTGTTAGCGACTCGAAGGTGACTGACGCAATGGCAAACGCGCCGCTGGGTAAGGCCCACGGATCCGACCTAGTAGTAACTGAATATTTTCAGCAGACCACTTTGCTTGTGCCGTGTTTTACTGCTCTCCTTAATGAAGTGCCCTGGTTACCCGTGAAATGGGGGATCAGTCTCCATAGTATCATTAATAGTGGAAAAGGATGGCTTCATCGTCATATTAACGAATAGCAAAGAAGAGCGTAATATGTAAGCTTTTGTCGGCCATCTTAACCCGTCGCCTGGAAGTATTTTTATAGGTTACAGGGGCACTCCCTGACCAACAACACTGATTTAGAAGAGGCAGATCAACAATGACTGCCTGCGACGTTCTTCTAAGCTCTGTGCATCGTACACTACGGATGAGGGGAAGTTATCTATTCGCAGTGTTCGTTGAGTTTAAGGCAACCTTTGACAAGTTGGCACGCTGTGAAGTTCCACTGAGCAGGCCAGAACTTCCTAAAAACATTTTTTTAAATGATTTTCCCGTGAGGCAATTGCCCGTGTACGGATTTTTCATGTCATGGCTAAGTTTATTCCACTCCGGCATTTACCTTGTCTAAATTGGAAACCATGCAAACCAATTTAAGAGTGGCCGGTCTGGGTCTCGAACCCAGTCCTCCCGAATGCAAGGCAAAGGCTTTGCCACTAAGCCACCTTGCTCGTTTTTTTTTTGCAGGAAGGACTGGTAATAATGGACGGTGGGATGCTGAATACGCACCAATCACTCACATAACCGGAGTTGCTGAGTCCCCTGTTGTTCTTAATGTTGGTAAACGATTTCCCAACGAAAAAAAAAATTCATAAATGGAAACGCTTATATTGTTCTCCCAAAGTGGCTTTCACTGGCAGCAGTTGTTAGTAACCTAACAGCGCCATGTCGACCGGAACAAACTGGATATTATTGCGAGCAGGACTAAAACGATGAAATTTCGACAAGGAGAACCACTGGCTAAAAGCGATGAGTTGCGACTGGGTTCAGGAACAAATGAAATCGTTTCCTATTTTTTTTAACTGGTGGTCGTGTTTTTATCATGTGACACAAGTATCTCTATCAATGTCGAAGATTAAGTCCAAATCGACCCGCTGCTCCGTGGAAGAAAGGCAATGACGTCGGATTCATGGAAAGGCTGTACCTACGAGAACCGACATCTAGTCACCAGATTTGCCGTCTATGGCTTCCACCTGAAGATCTGTGTGCGCGAGAAGTTTCCTAAGATCTCGCCGGAGTGCATATGTAAACTTCGTGGCCTATATTATTGGCATGTGTGATCTATATTACGTTCAGCGTTGCGAAAGAGCAATTCCGTTGTCTCAACTCTGGAAATGTGATGCCCATAATGTATATGTGTAAACCAGTCATTGATTAATAAAACTACTACTACTACTACTATAAACCTTTAAAAAATATCAATGAGACCAAGGCAAAATGCTCTGCTAAAACCACACGGCGTTCCCCGGAGAACTTATCGAATAATATCAGTGGCTATAGAATATTTTTAGAACGTTTCCTGGTCCGAAATTGTAAGTGTTAAATACATACATAATAAATCCTCTAAAGTTTACCTCTAGTCATGTGATTTTATGAAGCAAAGTAAAAAGCACATCGTGTTCTTAGCCAGATAAAAAAAAAAGTAGTTGCAACAGAGCATAACCACGAAGGGCAACCTGACGCAGCCACCATCTGCCTAGAAGACTAGACGCAGACAATTTATGAATGTTTGATGCGACGCGATGCTCTCATATGCAAATGTAGAAGTGGACTGCTTACCTCACCTCACTCTAAGCAGGCATCACTTGCCAACTTCTGCTTTATAGGTTCGACGAATAGTGAAAATGCAGGCGTATGAAATTACTGCTTTTCTTCGGGCAGTGTAGCACTGGCACATGTGCAAGCCAAGTGGAGCCCGGTGGCCTGGTGGTGGGTGCATTTGCCTGCGCCTCGCGACCGGAGGAGACGCATAGCAGGTGCGCGGGTTCGAGCCCCACCGTTGCACATTTGTATTTATGGGGCATGTCAGTCTATGAAGCAATGCAAAAAGCAGTCCCGTGGACGGTAAATCTTGGCTGAGAGTCAGCCCGGAAAGTATGTACAAGCCAAAACAGTGTATAGTTCTCTACCACGTTGTGATCGCTACTTTTAAAGTCGAAACGAATTTTGCCGTAAGTGTCTTACTGATAAGCCTACATTTATATACACAAATACGTGTCCTCTCCATCTTCGACCTCAATTCCAGTGAGCGAAACTTCGCAACTGGCCGATTTTAGTAGAGCGATCGACCATTATATGTGTGCTATATATTCATGTATATGCTCTGCCTCTAATCGTATAATTACTAAAGTGTGACGCGTGAGTTTGTAAAATATTCCACTTTAGCGGTACCCCCAATCACGAGAGGACTGAATATCTTGGAATCGTACAGACTATTTAGGACAGTTTGTAAACAAGGTTAATTTTTGACACTTTTATTAACTTCATTAATTAATCATCATTACTTAGCGTTATTAACTTAATATTCCGTGTGCAAATAATGCTTTCAAATTCATCACGACTCCGATGCCGAAACTGTTCTGCTCCGTTACAAGTCGGTTTGCACAAAAATCGCGTTGCCAAAAATCTACACATGGAAACATAGCTATTGAGCCTTGTAGCAGTAACTGGCTTGCCGCAAAATTAAGAGAAAAAGGCAAGTATTAGGAAAAACCAAAAGTGTTGCCTACCTTCGGCAGATGTAGATCAATGCAGCTAGACCAGCATACTGCAGATAAACTTGTTTTTGTATTATGTTTCTAAGATGGCCTTTCAATGCACATATATGATAGCGATAATGGGGGGGTTGAATGGAAATGCACCGTCTTTTTTTTATTGAGACATCTGTGCTCCCTCGTTTTTTGTCCGATTTTGGTTGATTATAATCCAGTCCGGCATTCACCTTGTCTAAATTAGAAACTTTTGATTAAAACGCTTTTTTTCATCGTGTAGTAAAGGGTACGGAATGAACTGAACGCAGGCGAAACCTGCGTGGTCGTACTGTTGTGAACATCCCTGGCTACGCGCCAGGCCAACATATTTTGTATGTGCTCCGTTCTTGCAACGCACTGGTCCGTTCTTGCGTCTGGGCACAGACATTATTTGACTCCTGCGAATGTTCGGACGTATTTCAAGGATATGATGATAAAGGAGTAAGACTTGCGCCCATAGGTTGAGCGAAAACCCGTCCGTCATTTTTAAAAACCAATTTAGGAGTGTCCGGTCCAGACTTTGAACCCACGACCTCCCGAATGCAAGGCAATAACTTTGCCACTGAGCTACCTTGCTATATATATATATATATATATATATACATATATACACATACGTAATATATATGCGACCACAAGATTTACAGACACATTTCGAGGCATACCACATTTTAACGGTTATTTATTTCGATGAATGCAACATCCTGCTCACGCAATGGCCAGCGCGCATAGTTGCAGGCGCGCTTTTCTGTTCGCACTCTTATGTGGGTGGGTGGGTGTGTTGTATGCATGTATGTGTGTTCTTATGCACCTATATACAGATTCTCTCTCAGGCTTGTTTCACAACAGCCGCCACGTACATCAAAGGCAGCACTGTTGGTCGCGTGTTAGCTGCTGTGTTAGTTGTTAACGTTGCACATATTGTGCTGATGTATATACAATGATAGGGCGACGTCGACAGCATTAGCGCTGAGCTCATTCGTAAGAATTATGCTAGCCTTCATGATGGTTGAGGGATATAGACTACTGCCCCCTCGATCTCCCTTTCTTTCTGTCTGTCTAACTTTCTTTCTTTCTCGCCTACGTTTTCCAATCTGTCTCTTTCGAAGAAGGTCTGTTAGCCCGGCATTCTATTTCAATAGATCAGGGCGAGTGCTATGCAGTTTGTGGGCGCTGCAGCAAACAATCCTAAGTTACACAGACCACGGACCAGAGCAGCTTAACTTAAGTGTCTGCATGTTGTGCGCCGTGTGATGCCGTCTCCGTCTGTAGCTAACTAACACACGAACGAGTTTGCTGACGAACTGGCTAACTAACTAGACAATCTTGTGGAACGACATTCGCATTTGAGAACTGAATGACACAGCTCACCTGAGGCTTGGCGACCTCTAGGCACTGTTATGCACACCGTAGCACGCGCATGTCCACACATACATACAAAAATGGCTGACAAATTCCTGTACGTAGAATGTCATACTCGTAAGCCATACACTTTGGTTGAACGGTATAGTAGTAGTAGTCGTGGCAGTAGTACATTTTTGTTAGAATTTGTTTTCAGTTCCTGCCGACTATCGAATAGGTAGGATTTGCCGCCGCACGCTTATCGGTGTTAGGGTGGCGCGTGATTTACCAAATTGGCCATCGTCCTTCGGCTTTTCGCCTTAACGGCCGTGACCTCCGCCCCCTCCGCGGCCGCCTCCACCGTGGCCGCCTCCAAGACCACCGAGCTTCGAGAGGATGCCACCCCCTCCGCCTCCGCCACCTCCTCCAAGGCCACCCCCGAGGCCGCCCAGCTTGCTTAAGATTCCACCACCACCGCCGCCACCTCCCCCACCGCTGACCTGCAACGCATTCAGAGACGCCAATCAAAGTAAGGGAAGGAGTGCGAAAACTGAAGGACGCATAACGATGTAGCAGAATCAGACGCGAGCCTTCGAACGCCACGGGTGTCAACAGGAAGATGGACAACAACGTGAACAACCGCCGCAGCGACGTTCATAGACGTTTGCTAACGGTTTTGAGGTGCACCGACAACACTTAGAAGTACAACCGATAGTCAGAGCGCCTGAGCGCCAAATGAAGGACTGACGAATGATTGACGAATTGACTAATTGAAATGTTTCATACGCTTTTGTTTTCAGTTGAAAAAACGCTGGCGCTTGAGGACCACAGCAGAGCAAAAAAGCGTAGTGCTGAGATGCGTGATTCGCCTACTAGAATAGGCTAATCACGCATTATGGATTAGAGAAAGAAAATGCCAATAAAGGGCAATAATTTTGGCCTTTATTGGAGATTGAGAGAGAGAGAGACAACAAGATATGTCTTGCCTTCAAAGTATAGCTCCGTTTCCGATTAAAATATATAGATGACGGGGACTTTAACGAATCATTTTAGTATGTTTACCGGTGAACTGAAATCATGCGTTCTGTGCAGTTTTGTCAACATGTGTTGAAGATCTCCTATCCGTTGTTGCCATGGTTTGCTCTCGAGCATGATAAATGCAAATAATAAAACAGTATCCTAAAAATGGCTGGAAAAATTCTTAGTAAGACATGTCTAAGGAATCATTATGGTTTAATAAAGTTCGAAGTGTATATAATATTAGTCACAGTTAGCGATCAATGTCGTTGCCGGTTGTGCTCGCAGATATGCGCTAGATACCACGTAGCGAGTTGCCAGACCCATCGGCGGTCTTTGCACTTTTTCGCCCGGTGGGACGGTTGCTAAAGTGTTCAAATTGTATATAATGAACTGTATTTTAATTATGTAACATCTTGAATAAACAAGTATATATATATAATACGTTTGCAAAAAAATGTTAGTCACGTCCTTCTATAGAAGCGCTCGAGCGGGCCGCTTGTTAACTTCTTGTAATCTTCCTAACGTTTTCGATCGTAACTCGTACCATCAGTTAGTTAGAATATTCTTATTGGCCAAACAGATTTGAAATTTGTTTAGGCATGACATTACTGTGACATCAACGGGGCCACATCAGGGGTGCTCGGCTCAATCCGCTAGGCTTACCATAAGGTATTATATAATGTCCATAGCAGGTGTTTTAGGTAGGGACAAAAGTAATGTAGTTATCTTACAACCGTCGATAAGCACGAAAAATCAGCAGCACGGGTAGAAGCAGGCCTATAGAATAGTTTAATTATTTCCTGCATTTGAATTTCGAGATACATGTTATGAAAGTGGTTTCATGGGATCAGTGCTATGCCGGCTCTAAGCGTAATATCGCAAATCAATAGCATATTTTAACCAGGGATTAAATGTACGGCATTCATGAAAAAAATAATCTTGTAGAATTGTGAAGATGTACATAGATACGTTTTGGTTTAACGGCCCCATACTCTTATTTCGACGAAGGGCGCAGTATGACCCTTCTAGTTCAGAGCGATCTTGTCGAGCCCGGTGGCGTGGTGGCTTAAGTCTGCGCCTCGCGACCGGAGGAGACACATAGGTGCGCGGGTTCGAGCCCCACCTTTGCACATTTGTATTTATGAGAATCCGTCTATGAAGCAATGTGAAAAACAGTTCCGTGGACGTTAAATCGTGGCAAAGGGTCGGCCCGAGAACTTTAGTTCAGCGTGCTGCTCTTACCACTGAGCGATAGAATGTGACCGAATAGTCTTGACGTGTAAACGTCAACGACGTCTTGACAGATAAAATACGAATTTTCGGGGATTTTATGACTGATCTTGACTTAAGGTCGATTTTAGCAGAACAACGGCGCTAAGTTACCGGACGAGTTGTCTCAATGGCACAATGTATGTTTTCGAAGGTAGCAACTTCAAATCCAAAGGTGGTCTCATTTAAAATTAAGTTTAGCAATTTTCAGTTTGGTCAAGACCAATAGCAGTGGAGTAGTCAGTGAACGATCAGGACCAAAGCAACACCGACAACACACCGAACGGGGAACTCAGAAGTTTCAGTATAAAGAAGAAGATACATTACGATTTCTTCACTATTTTTATTGTTAGTAAAACAATAAATGTAACAAGTTGTCATATGCAGTGGCGTTGACCCTCGCGTCCAAGGCGTCAAATTGTCCAAGGCATTGTTAACACAAACGTCGACACTCTAAGCATATAGCGATTCGTAAACAAATAAAACAAGAGATGGTAACTTATGGCGCAGTTATACACTTTATAACGATTGATATACTATAAAATAACAATGCTGATGAAGTAAGTACAAGATTAATGCCGACGGAAGCCAGGGCATTGGTTTAGAACAACACTAGTTAAGGCAGAAATTCGTTAAAATCGCATACCTTCTTGATGATGTAAGTCTTTCCTTTCTTGCCCATGTTTCCGTGACCCCCGCCACCACTCCCGATCTGTTTCACGACATATGATTTTTCCCCACCGCCGTGGCCTCCACCGCCGCCGCCTAAGGTCGACAAAAGACAGAGGAAGGATAAAAATTTATGATAATAATAATAAATTCACCGAGCACGCTGCAGTTTTATAGGCTGCAATTAGAACCTGAAACTTAGTTAATGCAGATTTTGTTATTGCCGACAAAAAAGGCATTGCAAAGAGGTGCTGCATGATCATCGCTTCCATAATGATTGGTATAACGTCAATGACAACCAGCACGGCTATCTTTATTATTGCTCTACTAGTAATAATCTAGATATTCATAGAATAGAATACCCGTTGTTTTGATTACAACATCGGCGTGTGTTGCCGTTTCTAATAGTTCCCTTCGATTTCGAGAACAAATCGTTTATCCAAGAACACAATTAATTTTGCGTAATGAGAACTGTAGGCGAGTCGGCTACCAAATTTGTAGACGAATGAAACAGCACCGAACTTTCATCTCTGTCTCGTTGGAAAAGATAACTCAGAAACGACAAAATCTAATGATGCTAATTTCAATGGAGAGCAGTTGCGATATTGATTAATACTTTCATGCGTCCCTTCGAACGAAGGTGATTGATTCATCTATATGGCTGTGAATGTATGTTGGTGTACAAGGTGCAATGCATGTTTGTGCACAAGAAAATAAACCATGTCACGCATGTTGTGACCTTGTTTATCTTCTTGTGAAGCTGATTTTCTCTTCACACACACAATTGTGAACAAAAAACAAGCCCCAGAATAACTCGACAAGCAGTTGATTATGTACTTCCACTCGAAATAACAAAACAAACGACTACTTATAATAAAACGTGTAAAACAGAAAAATAACTCACTTTGCACAGAGCACTGCTGACAGCCAAAATGCAGTAGCACCTGCTGTTACCATACATCACAAAGCTGTGTGAATATATACCACTTTCTGCGACGCGCTGTTTGCATCAAGTTTGCCCCGTGCAGTATGTATGGCAAGACGGTTTTGATCTAGACGTCGGATATAGAAAGTCCATTTGAGCAGGTCGGTCCAGCGCAGTTTAGAAATCGGATTGCTATTCTGTTCACGTGGTTCACTGTTTGAAGCAATTAGTAAATTATGGTGTGCATGTGTTCGTGTGACGAGGTTTAGGTACCTATGCGCACTACGGCTTTGTGCACTACAAGCGCTTCTAAGGTCCGCTGAGAGCCTGCTGTGCTTCAGTCGACACACAACATCACAACTCGACGCGTCACGCTTAATCCAAGTCGAACTAACCTGACCATCCGCCGTGTCCGCCATGGCCACCTCCTCCGCCATGGCCACCACCTCCACCATGGCCACCACCTCCGCCATCCTTAGTGGTGACTACAAAGGACTGACCTCCACCGCCGCCATGTCCTCCTCCGCCGCCACCACCCCCGTGACCTCCGGCAAGAACTGTACCGGCCGTCCAATAGAGGGCCAATAGTATCGCGACCACTGGCGACTGCAAAATGAACGAATCAGTTCACAGAATCGGTCAGTCATCAATGACCCGAGATGAGCTACGATTGAGTGCCCAACGATTGCCGAGTAATAAAGAAGATTAGAGAGTTCGGGAAGTAATTACGTGACACGCCGGAGGCGCGGCAGGTTTCTGAATCTCTGAAGCCAGACACGCAATATGTGGTTTACCAGTACAGTGTATAAGATAGTTCACCGGGGCTTCGTCGCGAGATAACGGGCTGAACTGGGCTGGGGGGATATCGTGGGAGTTTTCGAGGCACATGTTAATAGGCGAATTTTTCGGTAGGATATTAAATCACAAATCTGTTTTTGTAGAGGTCCACTTCGGTACTATTGGTCAGTCTACTTGCGCCTGGGTCGAAGAGCACCGATAATCACTTAGGATGAATTAGTCAAATTTAAATACCTTTTGCATCAACACAGTGCAAGAAAAATTGTAGACATGGCATCATCATATTACTGATAGCTGGGGCTGCTCGCATGCAAAATATTGGTTTTTCACCGTGTGAGGCTAAATGGTAATTGTTAAATATTAATTTAAAAATGACGTTCGCTGGCTTTAACTGTGGGTCCACTCCTGGCTTTTCCGTTCAATTACGTCTACATTTGTCATAATATTGCCTAAATTTGAGATTCTCAACGAGGAAACGTGATTAGCTTGTTGGCAGGCCTTTTCAAGGCGGCATGGGAATCAATTAGGATCGGATCCATGATTTAGGGGTTTGAAGTACAAGCTGGCAGACTCCCGGGTCGGAGCTCTGTCTGCGCCGTAGCGGTCGGTACCCAGCAGAATCGGGGCCATCATCATCTGATGATACCTTTGCGCAACGATCGCTCTCACCATGACTGACAATGTTACGAGACCATTTTAACTGCACCTTCTACTAAAACTTCAACAGCTGCTGAACATAACTTCTACTACACTTACAGACATTTAACTATCCTATGACACTGCTCTTAGACCTTCAGCCTGCACCTACTAGAACTTTAACTGTTGCTACTAGATATTCAACTCCAGTTATTCGAACTTAAATACCCTACTAGAACTTTAACTACCTACTAGAACTTCAACTACAACGACGACTTCAATTGCTACTAACCATGACTTCAACTGCTACCTTCAGCTGCACCTACTAATCAAACTATTCTAGAAATCTAACCATTCTACTAGATAATACCCTACTAGAACTTAGCTACCCTACTAGAACTTCAACTGCACCTATTTGAACCTCAACTGCGACTAACAACAGTATACCTTCATACCGTTCATTTCGTCTACTACTAACCAGAGCTCGCATGCTGATCTGCAGCCAGACGTCATGAGCTGGGCAGTTGTACGTTCGGCGTTGGTTTTAAAGGCTCTCCCTTTCCCCGTGTGCCCATGCGATAATCGGACTTGGGTATTGGGCAGCCGCGACCCCGGCGGCGAGAGGCAGTGGTTGTTCGTTCTAGTGTGAAGGCAATTCAGGCCGGGTCACGTGCGCTCACCCCACAGCATAAAATCCATCATAAAGATTGTTGTTGTTGTTGTTGTTGTTTCTGTTGTTGTTGAGTATTGTTGTTGTTGTTGATGCCGCTGCTGCTACCAACGTTGAGTTTTTGTGTTGTTTGCGTTGTTATGGTCGTGATTATGTATTGACGCGCGCACGCCACCCTTAGGGCAATAACGAAGCCCTTCCCCTAAAGACTCTGAACGCATTCACTGGTGGCGTTGCTGGTCAGACGCCGGCTCGATCGCTGGCGGCTCCTGGGTTTCACCGTCGAAAGTTCTTCATCCTTCTTCAGCTTCTTCCCGATAATGACGGTTGGTGGGGGTGGCTGCTCTGTTTTCTATTGGGGGGGGGGGCACGGACATCTCAATCGTCGAAGGTCCTGCCACATCAAGGTAACTCGTGCTGCCAACATTAACCGCCTTTGTTGTCCACATGGCCCATGCCACCATGGTTCCCGTCAATGTTGTGGCCGCCCCTCCTGTCATTGTTGTTGTTGTTGTTGCTGTTGTTGTTGTTGTTGTTGCTGTTGTTGCTGCTGTTGTTGTTGTTGTTGTTGTTGTTGTTGTTGTTGTTGTTGCTTGCTGCTGCTGCTGTCGCTGCCCTAACGCCCGCTCCCGTTAAGCATGCATTCTTCTAGTAGTCATCATCTTTAAGTAAAGAAGTTGAGGGTCGGTCAATCGTCGTCATCATCGTTGTCATTCATTGGTTTTGAACATGCACGCCCGTCTGGTCACTGTTCCAGCGACCAATACGACGAGGGATACGTTGACGGCAGGCTGCATAGTGACGCTGGCCGACGCGAGCTAACCACCGCATGCGCTCCAGTGCTGCCAGGCGGCGCTCCGGTCCAACCGAACCGGCAGCACGGCAGTTGCGACAACGGGTACAACAAAAGCAACACAAAAACAACAACAGCAACAACAACGGCAACAACAACAACAAAACAACAACAGCAACAACAACGGCAACAACAACAACAAAAACAACAACAGCAAAAACAATGACGACGTGATCGGCGGCAGCAGAAGTAGGGGCGCAAGAAGAGAAGCGAGTCATCGGTTTTCATCGGGCCTTTAGCAGTCACGTGAATGGGACGCGGTGGAAAAGACCTTCGAAGACATTGACCTATGTCTTTATGATCCCGCCGCCGAGATCTATGTCGAAATATGCGAGAGGCGTACTTATTTGAATGGACGCTTGTCAAACTTCCGATACAGAGAACTTGTGTAACATACGAAGCATATATATATATATATATATAGATAAACGTACGTGTATGTACATGTGTTTTACAGCAATTGTAACGATTGACTCCTGAGCATTCTCTATGCGTTCTGATCGACCATAAATTTCAATGTCGAATTCGCTTCTGTAAAGGAGCGTTGTGCTCTACAAGTTAGATAGATTTTTTATTCTAAACTTCTCAGATATTTCCTAGACCTCTCTCTCTCTCCTCTCTTCCTTTGTCCATGCCGCACAATATGCGTCTGAGAATATGCAGCATACTAACATGTTACTTAACAGCAAGAGTAGGGAGCATAACAATAAGCACGATAGTGTCAATAAAGTCTATATTAGCAATAGATGTAGCACTAGCTGCAGCAGCAACAGCAACAACAACAACAACAACAACAACAACAGCAACAACAACAGCAGCAACAACAGCAACAACAACAACACAATGACAACAACAACGGTAGTGACAAAAATCACGTCGGCAATAGTCGACGCAGTCCCGCCCGGCTTAGGCGCTCGGCGTTGACAATAGCGTCCACTTCTCGTTGTCTTTGTGGGGCACGCCAGCTAAAGAGGTGGTGTATTGAAACGTATTTTGCCTTCTGCGCCACGTCGCGACTTAATTCGCGAGTTAGCTTTTACGATTACGCAACTGGCAATGCTTTATTTCTATATATATATATATATATATATATATATATAGAAATAAAGGAGACAAATGTATGGAATGCTTTGGTAAATGATTAAGAAGATAATACCGATAACGTTTGTTATGTATCTTAACAATGCACTACCAGCCAACTCATTAGGGTCTAGAGTACCTCTAGCCTGGTCAAACGGCTCAGTCAATGCATATCTTATCTGATAGGCTCTTTATTCGATCTCGCTAGAATAATACGTAGTGGCCGAGGCCACATTGAGGAAGTCAGCAGTCCAGCAAAGTGTAACTTTCGGCACTGAAATACATGTTGTTGTTTAAAACCTTAAAAATAACCATCTCATCCAACTTGAGGCCAAATATAGCTTATGATAAGACGCAGCTTACTCAAACACATATTGAACACACAATAAAACAGTGGCAAGGCGGACTCATTTTGGAGCAGGCAAATAATTCACCAGTTAGCCGACGTTTTAAGGCAAACTCGCTAACAAAATGCTGTCTGGGTCCGTGAAATGTCTTCTGAGTGAGTATATATATATACAGGGTGTTTCCTATTTGTGTGTCCAAAACGCTAGGGTATGGTCAAACTCGGTGAGAACATCATTTTTGCCAATGGGTGGAAGCCGGGAAAACGTTTTGTTTAGGAGTGAGGATGAAATTTATAAAAGGGAGTTATTCTGTCTTTTTTCTCCTACATAGTTGTGCAAAATCTACGTTTGCGGGAGAACCAGTCAACCGCACAAAGGAGCCGATCATACCGGGCGTGTTTGGCGGAAAATTCTGCACAATAAAGTATAACATCACTAGCTTGCGTAGCAAAAAGCGAATAGCCAGATTAAAGAAAGTCATAAAAAGTCAAAATGTTACGTTAACGCGTTTTTTGTGCAACATCGTAATTTTTTTCATTACGACCAAAAATGCACGTCCAAAAGACTACTCTCAGGCAATAGCAGATTTAATTGCCCACTACATTCGTACCAAAGTGATGGTGCTGCGTTACTATTTGCCAAGTGACTAAGCTTTTCGACAGTCATATCGAAAGCGAAGGCATGCAGACTTGCATAGGGTGTATGAGAAAGTTAGGTACATATTTTGAGGTTGGTGGTAGAACTTAGCAAGAGAATAATTTTTTCTAACGGAAAGAGGGGGCGGAAACGTCTTGGCAAAATGCTACGGTTCTGGACGTGAAAACTTCAACGTGAAACATAACAACTATGACTGTCGAAAAAAGCTTAGTTACTTGGCAACTACGTAACGCAGCACCATCACTTTGGTACGAATGTAGTGGGCATTTAAATCTGGCTATTGCCTGAGAGTAGTCTCTTGGACGTGCATTTTTGGTCGTAATGGAAAAAATTACGATGTTGCACAAAAAAGCGTTAACGTAACATTTTGACTTTTATGACTTCCTTAATCTGGCTATTCGCTTTTTGCTACGCAAGCTAGTAATGTATACTTTATTTGTGCGAATATTTCGCCAAACACGCCGGTATGATCGGTTCCTTTGTGCGGTGACTGGTTCTCCCGCAAACGTAGATTTTGCAAACTATATAGGAGAAAAAAAGACAGAATAACTGCTTTTATAAATTCCATCCTCACTCCTAAACCAGACGTTTTCCCCGGCTTCCACCCATTGGCAAAAACGGTATTCTCACCGAGTTTGACCATACCCTAGCGTTTTGGACACACAAATAGGAACAACCCTGTATTATAGAAGTTAAAACCATCATAAAAAGCCTCAAGGAAATGGTGGTCGGTGGTCCAGGGTTTGGTGGGGGGGGAATGGGAAATGTGGCATTAGATCTTCTAGACAGAAACGGGTGTTTCTTAAAATGAATGCGCGAAACTCAGTGGATTGGAAATAAATTACACTTAAATTTTAAATTTGAGGTTCAAACACAGGTTTTCTTTTGCATTCTGTTTAAAACCTGTCAGAAGGTTTCGCTTTAGTTCTTAGAGTATACGAGGTGTGTTCAAAAAGTATCGCGACTTTTGAATTTTCGCGGGTTACGTATATTCGAATTTCGATTTTTTGTGGCGTTATGTTGGTACTCATGTCTCTCACTTATGCCGACAAGCTCGGCCATTTTGAATGTTCACTTAATTGTTGACAGCTGCTTTGCTTGCACGTGTTTTGGATCGTCTTCGATTTTTACCTATTCAAAAAAATGGATCAAAGAACCTGTATCAAATTTTGTGTGAAAAACGAAATTAAGTGCGCGGATGCATTCCGAATGTTGACTGTGGCATACGGAGAAGCTACCTTGGACCGAAGCAACGTTTATCGGTGGTACAAAATGTTCTCAGAAGGCCGAGAAGATGTGAACGACGAAGAGCGTGCCGGACGCCCGAGCACTTCAACAACAGACGAAAAAATTAATGAAGTGGAGAAAATGGTATTGGCCAATCGTCGAATCACCGTTAGAGAAGTTGCTGAGGACCTAACATATCGATTGGCTCGTGCCATTCGATTTTTATCAATGATTTGGGCATGAGACGGGTCGCCGCGAAATTCGTACCAAAATTGCTCAATTGCGACCAAAAACAGCATCGCATGAACATTGCTAATGAGATGTTGGACTCTGTCCGCGACGACCCAAATTTGCTCCAGAGGGTCATAACTGGTGACGAATCGTGGGTTTATGGTTATGACGTGGAAACCAAAGCTCAATCATCTCAATGGAAGCTGCCGCACGAACCAAGACCGAAAAAAAGCGCGCCAAGTTCGGTCGAATGTGAAAGTTTTGCTGACAGTTTTCTTCGATTGCAGGGGCGTGGTGCATCATGAGTTCTTGCCACAGGGTAGAACGGTCAATAAGGAATATTACCTGCAAGTTATGCGCAATTTGCGCGAAGCAATCCGCCAGAAACGCCCGGATTTGTGGAAGAACAAAAATTGGCTTTTGCACCACGATAACGCCCCTGCTCACACATCGTTGCTTGTGCGCGAGTTTTGGCCAAAAACAACACACTAATGATGCCGCAGCCACCGTATTCCCCAGATCTGGCCCCCTGTGACTTTTTCTTGTTCCCTAAACTGAAGAGGCCCATGAAAGGACGACGTTACGCTACGCTTGACGAGATAAAGACGGCATCGAAGGAGGAGCTGAACAAGATAAAAAAAAATGGTTTTTTGAAGTGCTTCGAAGATTGGAAAAACCGTTGGCACAAGTGTATAATATCTCATGGGGATTACTTTGAAGGGGACAAAATAGATATTCATGAATAAATGAATAATTTTTGAAAAAACACAAAAGTCGCGATACTTTTTGAACACACCTCAGTACATACTGCATGCTGTTTAATTACGGCTTTTGATCCGCGTTGTTCTCTGCGGGGGGTCTTGTTGTAAATATATGAAGCGAAAGATTTGACAATTTTAGAATAAAGCATAATCGTTGTCCAGTATATGCAATGTCTAAATGCTTCAAGCCGAGCGCTTAGCATGGTGGAAGTTAGTAGGCCGCTAGTAATGAACATTTAAATCTCATAAAAAGGCTCCGAACAATCGATGTGCTTAAATGAGTTTGGAATTAACAAGTGCAATTTCGTGTGTAAATGTCAATAGACAAATGTACTCACTACAAAAACAAACAAATTGATTAATTCCGTACATTTTAGAGCCCAGTGTGGACAATCAGTAGGTTAAGTCATGTGAATGATGTTTTTCTTAGTAACTTCCTAGCGTATAAGGATTTTGAATTCTCCACTGTCGCAATAATTTATATTACCATTAGTGAAATAAACGTCTATTGTGTAGATGTATCTGATCTCACAAGCTAATACGTTGCGCCTGGCGCTCTTGGAAAATACCACTTTTTTTCAATCATCGCTGAGCCGGACATACATTATTATATAAAAAATTAAAAATACGAAAACATATATATATAATATATAATATACAACTTTTGATAACTGACTTGCGGTTATAATCTGGTATTGATTTTGCTTATACATATTGATGGCGCAGAAAAGACAGGTATATATATATATACA
>QVRM01001086.1:0-39833 GCA_003439945.1 Dermanyssus gallinae
AAGCTCCTTGTGATTTTTTCCATTGGGCCTAATGTCTAAAAGGCAATTGATTGAACGATAAAGTTTTGTTCCAGTTTGCGATATTTTGCCAACTTGCGATCTTCAGCAAGGCGGCTGCTCCGACCTCCCGACTGGTATGGCGAGCATAAGAGGCGGCCAACGTGCAAGACACGGTGACGTCGTACACAAGGCAGCGACCTTCACTCCATGGAACTAGAGTCCGGCCGTCCGGACGCAGTTGGCTATTGGCTGACAGACCGACCGGCTCTTTGACTGCCGGTATGTGGGCTGACTGCATTGCTCGGTGTATTACGTCGCTCAAAGCTGAATGCATTGAGAACCTACCGGCGCTCCTCTTGCAAACGAGAGCATGCTCACCCGTAGAAGGAGTGTGGTATTGTCCAGCATCGTCCCCAGCTGCGGTGAGGGAACGGCCTGAAAACACTTTCCGCTCATCGGAACTATTACGGCTTTCATTCACGCCTGCTCTTTAACGTTCTTTGCCTGGGTCATTAACCGCTCCTGGATCGACTTATCTACTTGCAAGTCCAAAGTCGACTGTAAAATGCGTTCGGGCATTGGACCTCATTTTTTCTGCGTAGTTAACGTCTCATTGTCTTCGCAATACGCGCGATTTCTTCAACTACGCCAAGAAAGGCGTTATGGAGAAAATTGTCGTAGGCTATCTCGACAATCTCCTTTGAGTGATGGAGTTATCGATTCCAACTAACACGGTTTTACCAAGGGTACCTAGATGAACTCAGTTTTGGAAGTCGTACAGGACTGAGGAATAGCTCGAGCTCAAGGCGTCACTGTACATATTTCAACCTTAGTCGCGCATTCGATCGGGTACACCAACAGCTGCAACTTCTGGTACTAAAAGGAGAGCGCTTGGAGTCAACACAGCGTCCTAAACTAGAGTGGCGCCTGTCTGCGGAATTGTCACTTAGTTGAGCAGCGCGTCTACAAGGTTGACGATACATTCTCAGCATCATCTCGTTGTACCTCTAAACTCTCTCCTCGCTCTTGCTCCTCTTAGCCTCTGTGGTCATCTTTCGTCTGTGAACAAGCTAATAAAACATATTACGTTCGCACTTTGCTGTACAAGTAAAGACGTACATGTGCCATTGTTAAGTGTTGCTGAATTGCCGGAAGCCGCCTCTCCGGAGAAAACTCTCCGAGAAAACGCATCTACTAAAATACATTCTTTAAAACGCAGCTGCTAACGAACGTTCCTTAATGTTATATTGAAAAATGTACTTAATTTAGATGAAAGACTCCCTGACCTCCGGTGTTATAGAAGAACGACCGGCGCTGAGGTCCGCGAAAGAAGAAATTTTGTATAAATAAGCAATTTATAGTTACTCCCATGCTGTTCTGCAATTGGCTGTCGACGGCATTGCTCACGGTGTTCTCTCACCCTCCAAATACGTAGCACTAAAACCTGGAGTACTTGACCCCGAAAACTAAAGTAACAACAGCGTTTTTACCGAGTCCTCTCTTTTATTTAGATTCGAGGGGAATGACTTATGCACTGTTAGTATCGACAGCTATTGGCACTGGGACTTTCACCCACTAAGCCCCGGGTTTCTCCGTAAATGTATGGAATTACTTCGAACCTCGAGGGAATTTTAATGCAACTCTGTCTTGAAGGGGTGTGTCGAGATATCCTGGAGAGCCTAGCTACTCCGCGTCTCCCCCTCGCACCCCCTCTTGACCTCCAACCCCATTGCTGATGGACCTCCCAGTTAGCCCGAGCGTTTCTCAAGCGATGCTTTAGCCTTCATAATATCGTCTAGGGAGGCATGCACTTCCGCTTTCGCGTCCGCTGCGGTCATCATATGTGCTATTACCGCGGCTGATGCTTGGCCCAGCAAAAACGCTCCGGCGTGCATCACCGTGTGCTCTACGTCCGTCTCTGTTTGCTCAGGTGCCGAGCATACAGACATCCGTATTTTTTTTTCGATTTTCCGTAAGGCAATTGCCCGTGTACGGTTTTTTCATGTCATGGCTAATTTTAATCCACTCCGGCATTTACCTTGTCTAAATTGAAACCATGCAAACCAATTTAAGAGTGGCCGGTCTGGGTCTCAAGCCCAGTCCTCCCGAATGCAAGGCAAAGGCTTTGCCACTAAGCCATCTTGCTCGGTGCCATTCGCTTCATGCAGAATAAGAACTGTCCTGTAAGTACCTGCGAGACGCTATACGTCAATTCTCCACAAGAGCAGTCGTACCCCGTCTTACTTCAGAGGTCCTTCGCTCCTTCGGAATCATCCTAGCCGGGTACTGCACAGCCTTCCCTACCTTTATCACATGTTTGATATGAGGGGTCCCTGTAGGCCCGTGTCGAGAATATTTGCCATGTACCTAGCCTCCGTCTTGATGGGCAGTGACGTGACCCGCGAGTGAGAAAAAGATCCCACGCGTCCGTTCCTGCCCGTAAGGTACAAGGCCCTTGATTGATAAGGGCGAGTTGGAGTGGAGCTGGAAGGTCATTGCCTATGTCTCTACAATATCAAGCGTATACAGGAGCTGTTTCCTGTAGCGATGCCTCCCTGCGGGGCCGTGACGATCCTGGCTATATCATCAGTATAACGCGATAATCTCCACGCCCACCCAGGGGCACGTGAGAGATGTGGAGAACATCGTCGTATAGGTCGTTCACTGTACTAGTCCCTGAACAGACCCCTGAGGAACCCCCGTCGTTGCGCGTATGAGGTTCCGCCAGCCTGACAAAACGTTAATTGCTAGGACGCTTTTTTTTATGTACGCTTCAATAACCTAGGAAGCCAACGATGCATTATCCACTCCAGAGGCAGTGAGACAAGGATTTATTATTATCATTATGTACATGTATCACAATTACTAGTTTATTATTATCTAATATCTACGATATTTATTTTATTATTATTGCTCGAGTGCTGCTGTAATCATAATAATATATTTCTTTGGGGAGCAGGGGTTTATTATAATTATGTACATGTATCACAATTACTAATAATGATAATGATAATAATAATTTTTGTCGTCGTCTGATACGGCGACAAACAGTTGTGTCCTGCATGAGCTCTGGGAATATTCCTCTCGTTTTAGTGGTTTTCACGAGTTTTTCCGGACAAATTTTGTGCGAGCGCTTCTTTTCGATTTCAAGTGCCCGGTGCGGTGTGTTCTGTGTATTTTTCCGGGTTCCTTCCTGGTTTCGAACCCTTCGGCTTTCCCGACCGAACGTCCTGATGGACGGCGATGTGGATGCAGATGGTGGGAGCAGCGGTTCGAGCAGTCACCTCCGCGGGCCGGCGTCTGCTACGCCGTCCTCGTCTGCAGCGCTGTCTGCCATGGCGGCGGAGGGTAGCCGCACGATGCGGTCACGTTTGGAGATGTTGTCCGCGGGTGCCGCTGCACCTGTGCTCGACGTGCCGCGCACGTCGCCTGTGAGACCGGCCTCTGTCCCCGGCGCATCTGATATGGTTGCCTGCCAACCTATGGAAGTGGTTAGCCCAGCTGGTGACTCTCGCAGCAACGCTGTAGTGGCGGAGATGACAGCTGTCGAGACTACACCAGCTATTCCAGTCGCGCAGGAGCCTGCTCGCAAACGGGCCCGTACTGCCTCAGATACAGAGGATTCTCGTACGGTGCTGGACTTTCTCGAGGAGTCTGTGATACGATTGGTGACGACGGCTTCGTGACAGTCGTGAACAAGAAATCAGTTCGGCGAACGATTAAAGCTGAAGCGGAACTTTCACGCTTCCGTGAATCGGTTGACAATGGCTCTCCGGTCCCGTCTACACAGTGCGGTTTACGTCACAGGATTCCACGCTTCCGGCACCTGAAGGTTCCAACAAGCAGCAGCAGGTCCGGCGCCCGGACTTTTCGGGCGAACAACTGGTGAAAGTATTTAAGGCCCTACATGACTTGGTGCCGACGGCAACCTTGGGAGGCGGTCACAAGGGGATAATACTGTGCCCACGATTTTGGCCGCGACTTGGTGTCCGTCAGGGCGTTGGGAGGTGTGCCGGTGGTAGGATTGTGTTCCACAATGGATCAGTTTTGGGGCGTCATCAAAGACGTAAACCCGGCCTTTTCTGACGAGTGTCTGCTATTCGAGCTCGCCTCGTACGGTGCGATGAAGATAAGAGAGACTCGAGGCCCGGGCTCAAGAACGAAAAGAGCGTCCGAGTGCCGTCAACGAGGATACACGTTCTCTTCAAGAGGACGCCCCCTAATAAGGTCTTTATTGTGTGGAGGGACCATGATGTGTCGGTTGAAGCTTCGTCACCGATTGTCTGCTTTAATTGCCAACGCACTGGCCACACGGCAACTCGCTGCACTCGCGCTCGTGCATGTAAAAGATGTGGTGCGCACGACCACCTAGCCGCGTCATGTCGAAACCGAGCTCGTTGCGTAGACTGCAGTGGCCCCACCCTAGAGGGGACTCGGGCTGCCCCGTTTTTGCATTAATTAGCCCGCGAGAAAAGCAAGGTTTTGCTCGGCTTACGCATGCTTCAACATGCGCAGCTGTCGACGCCGGCGGCCACCATGGTCGTTGTCCCGGATCCTGCACCTACTCGGCCAGGCACATCTGCACCAAGCACCTACGCGACGGCCGTACGTCGTCTGGTGATACCAGCCTCCCCGGATGCGGCCTCCGGAGCCTTCGGCAGCGCGTGCTGAGGTCGTGCTTCCTCCTCTTCGGCCGATCCCCCCGCTCCTCGAAAATCTACACTTCGTGCGAAGACTCCGCCACCTCCTGAAACAGGACCTTCTAAACAAGTCAAGGCCGCTTTTCGCCGCCCTTCCAAGCGTCATCGCCGATTGGCTCTGAGTGAACCGATTCCGCGCGGCCGCGCCGTCACCCGTGTTCGGGCGCGCCCACCTAAGTCGACACAACGACCTTGATTTCGGTTCTTTGTCCAAGGCCGTGTCCATGCTCGCTTGCATCAACCCGAAACTAGGCGACACTCTTCGAGGCATTGTGAAGGCACTGCGTCCCCTGCTCGCCCTAGCCCCGTTGCTGCAAGGCTTGGTGTCTCCCGCACCAGCTCCCGAATGATGAATTCTGAGCCCACTCAGTCCCCCGGCGCAGCCCCCCATCTCCCTCGTCTGTCCGTTTCAGTAGCAGGTAACCCTCCCGTAAGGGTCACTTGCCCCAGATGCGGCCGGGACTTCACTCGCCGCGGTCTCCCCATTCACCAAGCTAGATGTCGTCCCACGTCTACAACTCCCGATTCGTTTTCAACTGCTTCCTCCACGCCAGCACTCCCGTCACAGCCTAGACAGTCGCTGGTCGACAGGCTCATACTTGCGTCGCAACAATCTAGGGTAATGCGTGTAGTACCCCGGGCTGTGAGGCCTTTGTTGCCGAGTGCCTATGCGACGTCCTCGACCTTGTGGCGGCCAACAACGACGTCCCCTCGTGGGAGTCGCTCTTGTCATTCGCTTACGTGGTCCTTCAACTGCCACCTCGCACCTCGTCGTCCACCTCTTTGGCAGCGATTGTTCGGTCGAACCTCCGTGCGGTCCGCGACGGCTGCCGGTTCGAATTTCGCGTAGGTGGTGTTAGAAGAGTCACATCAGATGCGTGCGACTCCCCTGAGGACTCGGCACGCCGCGTTTCGTCTAAACTGTCCGAGGGAGACGTTTCCGGGGCGGCCCGCTTACTATGCTCTACGGACTCGCTTGTTTCGGGAGACAGACGAAGTCCTGGCCTCGCTTGCCGCCAAGCACCCACCTGCTCCATCGGACTCGGTTTTTCCGGACCCCCCTGACTCTATGACGCAGCGTCACTCTTCAGTCGATGATTTCTTGGGAGCTGTTGCCAGCTTTCCGGCCAGTTCGTCCGTCGGTCCTGACGCTTTGCGTCCGCGTCATCCAAGGACCTTCTTGCACCCGTGCTTGGACCGGTGGCAAGGAGACTAGCCGCAGCACTTGCCAGAGTGATGGACGTCTTGAGATGGGGTACACTGCCGACTGAGGTCAGGGAGATTATATTCGGCGCCAAGCTATTCGCACTGCGCAAAAAAGACTCATCGATTCGCCCGATCGCCTGTTCTCTCACGATACGAAGGATTGCTGCAAAAATAGCCTGTCGTGAGGCCAAAGATCTTATCATTGAGCAGCTTGACCCGCACCAGTTGGGTTTTGGCTTAGCAGGCGGGGCGGAAGCAGCTGTACATGCAGCAAGAGCCTTCGTCCAATCAAGCCCGCTCCGAACGGCACCCTTGAAGTTGGATTTTCGCAATGCATTCAATACTATTCGAAGGGATCAGATACTTCGTGCAGTTGTGATGCAGTACTGAAAATCTTCAACTTAGTGAATCACGCATACAGAGAGCCATCCGTCCTGTTGTTTGGGGCCCACACGTTGTTCTCGGCATCGGGTATACAGCAGGGAGACCCCTTGGGGCCGGCTCTATTTAGCCTGGGTATACGTGAGCTGGTCAACTCAATACTAGTGCCTTTCAACGCCTGGTACCTCGACGATGGCACACTCGGTGGACCGATAGAGGGCTTACTCGAGGAGGTGCGCAGAATTCTTGCCTTTGAGGCAGTCAGTGGCCTGATGTTAAACACGGCCAAACGCGAGGTGTTCGCGCCGGGGACAGACCCGGACGACCCCACACTGAGTGCCTTACTTGCGTTACTACCGGGGTGTAGAGTCGTGTCTGAACACGAAGTTACGCTTCTTGGCGCACCGCTCCTACCATCTGCACTGTCGAGTTTGATGGACAGATTGTGGGCGATGCAAGAACGTCTGCCTCTGGTCGGAGCCCACCAAGGGCTTTACCTACTCCGCTCGTCGTTCTCCGCGTGTCGCATCGTACATATCATACGATCCATGAACTGTTCGGGTACATTCAACCAGCTTCTCCAACCATTCGACGACCAGGCGGTGGAGGCCCTCAAGACGGTTTTGGGTCTGAACTTACGACCACGAGAGGTGCGCCAGGCGGCTCTCCCCACCTCCATGGGCGGTCTTGGTCCTCCCTCGGCCCGCTCCTTGGCAGGCCCTGCCGTGGCCGCTTCGAGGCACGCTACGTCAGGTCATGTCCAACGCCTGCTCCCGTCGGGGGCTTGGGCATTGTTTGAGGCAACTCGCGACGCTATAGCGGCTGGACTCCAAGCTTCACCGCCTGATATGAATAGACTTGCCTGCCAGAGGGCCTGGGCCGAGAAGGTACACGAATCTTCGCTTACTGAGTTGCTTGAAGAATGCGGTGACGACCAGAATAGGGCGCGCCTTCTTGCCGTCGCTCGCCCAGGAGCGAGCGACTGGCTACACGCACTCCCCGCTGACTCATTGGGTACCCGCGTACCCGCCTTGACGACCAGTCCACCCGGACTGCGTTGGCCTGAGACTGGTGCTGATTTGGTAGAGCCACACAGATGCGCTTGTGGCGAGCCTGTCGGACGCCTGGCCAGACACGGCCTGTCTTGCGCTCACTCGGCGGGCCGGCGCCCACGTCACACCGCTCTGAATGACATTCTTGCAAGGTCGTTGCGAAAGGCCGGAATCCCTTGCGTCCTGGAACCGCCTGGTCTTTCTAGAGACAATGGCAAGCGGCCCGACGGCTTGACTTTAATACCTTTCTACAAGGGTCGTTCCCTGGTGTGGGATGCGACGGTGACCGACTCTCTGACCCCCTCCCTTGTCGGTCCCGGCGCTTCTCGCCCAGAAACTGCCACTTCCCGCGCAGAGACATCAAAGATAAGAACTTAGGCCGGGCATACCACTTTTCACCCTTCGCATTCGAGACGCTGGGTGGCCCTGGGCCTCTCACAACAACGCTAATTTCCCAGGTTGGCGGCGCTTTACTGCAGGCTACGATGGACAAGAGGGCGGGCACTTTCTTCTGCCAAAGGCTTTCTTTAGAGATTCAGAGAGGTAACGCGATTTCGGTGCTCGGAACTATGAAAGACTGGATGGACCCGCGTCTTCGCGTCAGGGGTCGGGCAAGACTCCCACTCGGACACGGGTGATAGATGAGGAGTGAACCATCGGCGCCGTGGATTTAAACATTCACATGTATATGTAATAATAATATATATATATATATATATATATATATATATATATATATATATATATATACGAGGTGTGTTCAAAAAGTATCGCGACTTACTTTTGCATTTTCGCGGGTTACGTATATTCGAATTTCGATTTTTTGTGGCGTTATGTTGGTACTCATGTCTCTCACTTATGCCGACAAGCTCGGCCATTTTGAATGTTCACTTAATTGTTGACAGCTGCTTTGCTTGCACGTGTTTTGGATCGTCTTCGATTTTTACCTATTCAAAAAAATGGATCAAAGAACCTGTATCAAATTTTGTGTGAAAAACGAAATTAAGTGCGCGGATGCATTCCGAATGTTGACTGTGGCATACGGAGAAGCTACCTTGGACCGAAGCAACGTTTATCGGTGGTACAAAATGTTCTCAGAAGGCCGAGAAGATGTGAACGACGAAGAGCGTGCCGGACGCCCGAGCACTTCAACAACAGACGAAAAAATTAATGAAGTGGAGAAAATGGTATTGGCCAATCGTCGAATCACCGTTAGAGAAGTTGCTGAGGACCTAAACATATCGATTGGCTCGTGCCATTCGATTTTTATCAATGATTTGGGCATGAGACGGGTCGCCGCGAAATTCGTACCAAAATTGCTCAATTGCGACCAAAAACAGCATCGCATGAACATTGCTAATGAGATGTTGGACTCTGTCCGCGACGACCCAAATTTGCTCCAGAGGGTCATAACTGGTGACGAATCGTGGGTTTATGGTTATGACGTGGAAACCAAAGCTCAATCATCTCAATGGAAGCTGCCGCACGAACCAAGACCGAAAAAAGCGCGCCAAGTTCGGTCGAATGTGAAAGTTTTGCTGACAGTTTACTTCGATTGCAGGGGCGTGGTGCATCATGAGTTCTTGCCACAGGGTAGAACGGTCAATAAGGAATATTACCTGCAAGTTATGCGCAATTTGCGCGAAGCAATCCGCCAGAAACGCCCGGATTTGTGGAAGAACAAAAATTGGCTTTTGCACCACGATAACGCCCCTGCTCACACATCGTTGCTTGTGCGCGAGTTTTTGGCCAAAAACAACACACTAATGATGCCGCAGCCACCGTATTCCCCAGATCTGGCCCCCTGTGACTTTTTCTTGTTCCCTAAACTGAAGAGGCCCATGAAAGGACGACGTTACGCTACGCTTGACGAGATAAAGACGGCATCGAAGGAGGAGCTGAACAAGATAAAAAAAAAATGGTTTTTTGAAGTGCTTCGAAGATGGGAAAAACCGTTGGCACAAGTGTATAATATCTCATGGGGATTACTTTGAAGGGGACAAAATAGATATTCATGAATAAATGAATATTTTTTGAAAAAACACAAAAGTCGCGATACTTTTTGAACACACCTTGCATATATATATATATATATATATATATATATATTATTATTATTAAATAAAAATTACCGACTCTTTAGCCCCTTCAATGGTCGGTACTGGCGCAGCCCGCCCTGGGCATGCGGCTGCCTTAGCGGAAACAGCCAAGTGCAGGAAGTACTCAAGCCTGGACTATCCCCACTTGTTCTCACCTCTAGCTTTTGAGACGTTGGGGGGACCAGGGTTGCTTACCAAAAAAAGGAGACAAAAGAGCGGGGGAGTACTTAATTAATGCAGCGCTTGTCGTTGGACGTTCAGAGGGGGAACGCTGCGTCGGTGAGAGGAACTTTGGCCAGGTGGACCAGCCCCAGCCTGGACCTAGAGCCGTGAGTTGTTTATTTTCAGTTCGTTATGTGACACATTGTGATAACAGACAACACGGACAAATAAATTTCCCGGCGGGCTATGTCGGTCCATAATATATATATATATATATATATATATATATATATATATATATATATATTCACATTTCCCTGTAACCATAACATGAACTGAATATTACTAGTTATTCTAAATACAAAAAAAAAAAAAATAAAAAAAAATAAAAAAACGAATAATAATAATAATAATAATAATAATAATAATAATAATAATAATAATTTATTGATAAGTCAGCGCTCTTTCAACGGACCACATGCAGCACTAACGTGTGGCTACGATGCGGCTGGTACCTTTGCTTGTTCCTGGCTCCATTGGACTTGTTAGAGTCACGCCGTAAGTAGACACAGCATCGTTTGTCAACAGGTGCTGCCGGTAGAGTCCAGGTCGCACGTGAACGCGTTGCAAATTAGGCCGATTTGAGGTTCCCGTCGTCGTCCACGTCTAATTAGATGACAGCAGATATCCACAACAGAACAAACACTTCGGACACTGCGGAGTCAACAGGGTTTCACTTCAGACACGGCCGGCTAGAATCAGCGATCGCGCACACATATATCCACGTGCCCGTTTGCCTCATGAACTCATCACTGAGAAAACACTTCGAGAAGCCTCACAAAAGAAAGTTCACCGAGAGAACACTTCGCCAGAAGCCGAAACACGCCACCTAATCCGGAGAAAAGCCAAATTAGAGAAAACAGATACGCTACATTTTACAAATGCCGGTTATTTTTGGAGTTAATACTCCTGACGCAAACAAACGGTACCGTAGTAGCCACAAGTAGCTTCTCGAAGAAAACAACTGATTAAGAATAGAATAGAAAGAGCCTTTATTTACCGAATAAAGGGTGGAAAAAAAGACTAGATAGGCAATGACGCCTACGAACCATTAACTGGTTGTTAAAAACTGATTAATTAACAAACCTAACTAAGTAATAGACTGCACGACCCGAGCATGTTTAGGTGACGAGCGAATATTCGAATATTCGAGCTACTTCACAGAATTCGCGCAGTAATAGAAGTAACATTTAAGAAAAATACTATTATTTGACCCGTCAAGGCAGTAGTGACACACACACACACAGAAACTGCGACGTCAACGCTGTAGACTCTAAGGTATATAAATAAATGCGGACAGAAATCAATCAGTAAAAACAAACTAGAAAAAATACCGAGATTTCACCGAGCATTCAAGTGTCGGCCCTGTCCATCAGTTAGCTTTGAGTCCGCTTGCCTTAACAGGTAGAGCTAAATCGAGACAGTCTGATCAGGCCTGTTGTCGGCAAGCCAAGGCAAGACGTTAAAACAGACAACCGCCACAAGCTCACACGCACACACTCTCAACAAACTAAGGAATAATTTTGAATTATTGATTATTGATATGCTCCCATATTCATCAATCTCATACTACAGTAATTCGCCAATAAGCTGTCTGTCACCTATCATAATTGCTCGTCACACCCGTTCCCTCTCTGTGGTGGAGTTACTGGACAAGGGGGCGCGTAGGGGGCAGGCACGAAGGGGAGGGGGGGGGGCGAGCATAAACAGAATCGTGTGTGTTTTGGTTTACACCATCCGTGCACTCGCCTTTCCCTCGTCGTCTGCTGGTCTGTTGACACCCGTTGATGTGACCGCGTCTGCCTTCAGTCGTCCATTTTCCATCAAATTCCCATTTCGTCTGCCTGCCTTCTTTTCGTTGTGTGTACTGCTCGTCTTCTGCGCATTACTGCGCCATATCCGTCGTACTACCATCAACTGGGTGTGCGTAACGCATTTATTTTTCCTGAACCTCTCTCTCAAAAAAAAATAAAAAATATATTCGTCGTTTCTCGTCGTCGCTGTCGCTGTTGATGCATTTGATGTATTGTCTCTCTTCCGGCGTTCTCTCACACACACATATAGAACTATATTTGTATCTTTGTTTTTTTTTGAACCAGGGTTTGTTATTGGTAACGCACGATTAATACGCACTTGTGTCACAATCACTAGTGTATCCATCTTATTCCATGTTTTCTTTATACATATATTTTTTATATATATATATATTTATATATATATATACATTTTTTTATATATATATGCACATCTCGTGAGACCAATGATCCTCTAGTCACCGTAAGTTTTAATTATTGATTTGCATTTATTTCCAAAAGATCTTGATGTTCTTTAAAGATGTTGTTTCTAATTCTTCTAACGCTTTTTCGTTAGGCGCCTGCTTATATGACAGTATGCCGCTACCGCTTTGGGGTACGTCTACTGGCGTCGTCTGCTCGAGCAGACGAACGGACCCAAAATGCGAACTGACGTCGTCTGCTAGAACGGTTATTGTTGTCTTTAGTGTTGTTCGCACGTTCATCGCGTTCTTTCTCGGTCGCTCGCGCGTGAACGTCCGGCGGCTAGGTTTTAAACCTGTCGAGCCCGGTGGTGTGGTGCATTCGCGTGCGCCTCGCGGGCGGCGGAAATACGTAGGGGCACGGGTTCGAACGCTACCGTTGTCCATCTATATTTATGGGGTCCTTCTTACGAAGAAGCAATGCGAGAGCACACCTATGGACGTTAAATGTCGGCTGAGGGTCAGCCCGAAAGTTTTGTGTTTTAAATCTACTTTTTCTATTCACGTTTTGCTGTTGCCGCCCGTGACTCGGTGGTAGAAGCACGTGGCGTGAATCCGGTGGCATGCGTTCGCCTAATAAACAAAACCTTTATTTTGTTTATTTTTCGTAGGGAGGGCGAGGAACACTGGATACCTGGTAACAACTCCCTAACCTACATGACCAGAACATCGGTAGTGAAACTTTTGTCAAAGACGTAAACCATTAATAGCAATTTATTAGGGGGAAGAAAGCGTGTCATGTATGTGAACGGGATAAGTTTTTAGCAACTTCAATTGCTAGTTTCGTATGCAGTGAGACATGTTAAAGTACGAAATAGATCATGTTGGTGTTAATACATATTTTAAATATTTCTATACACGAGAACTTAAGCATTGTGAAATTGCGGTTCCGTGAATAAACCTCAAACTGAAATTGAAAAATTATTATATTACTATATAGCAGTCATATTTGGGTCGCGTGGCCTTTTCAATGGGCTTTTCCGTCTCTTCCTCTCTCTCTCTCTCTCTCTGACACTATTCGTTTTCTAATTTTTTATCATAGTCAACAGGATTTTTAGAATAGAATTATACCTCAGCTGTTTCATAAAGGTACTGCGATTGTGATACCGATAAGTAATGATCCACTATTAGCACAGTCACAGGCCAAGCACAGATGATGAAGTACTTGTTCTTCTCCTTCCTCCGTGTAAACAAACAAGAGTTCGTATGGTCGACAACTATACGTGACAACAGGTCCATAACCGAATCGATGTTACCACTTGAATGACGACAGCCTATGCTTTATGTGCGTTGCTGGCTCCTGCAGACCTAGCAAAAACTATGACAGAAATAAATGAGTCATCATTGTGGTCTGACACGTAGCTGCCAGAGCCAGCAGGAGAAACTCTGAGTCATTCAGTTGTAAGGGTAAATATTTGTATACATGCATAAACACCGATTAGTAAGTAGCTATATAAAATAAAAGGAGACGTCGCTACCTCCTATCGTATAGACACTGCTGGCCTGTTCGACACAAGACACGAGCCAGCCATGATTAAGAAACAAGAGTCAATGCGAGTTCCAGCCGCCTGTCGTTTCGAGGCTGGCACTTTAACATCGATCGATACGTCAATTGGTCTAGATGGAGAGCCTGTTACGGATCAACACGCGGGCAGCAGCAATTCAACGAAACCGTCGGAGTAAGCCTGAAATGAAAGATGTTGTGTATGCTTGTGTAATCGTTGTTCCAATGCAAACAGTCGGGTAATGTATTTGGTAGGCGTGTACTGCACTGCTACAAAGAACTGTCGACACGTCCTCCTGGCGCGTAGAGCGGACATTATCGTAAGCAGCGCAACAATTTCTTAACGAATATTTCACTAACTCAAACACTAGAGTGAATCAATGCTCGTGTTTGTACATAAAAGAAACAAATTAGAAAATTTACAACAGAAAGGCCGTTTATAACCTTATTGAAACGCAGCAGCTGTTCCTATTCCATTTTTAGTGCTACTACGCGAAACGTACAAGACTGATTCTGTATAGGAGAGACCAGCGTGTATGTGTACATGGTGTCACCGCTTCTTCCCCACAAATCAAATCTACGGTGCGAACTTTGATCATGGGCTGAGACTAATCCGAAAACGGAACACGGTGCAGTTCACATGCATATTACGGACCTGCCGTATCCGCGCGATCCAGAAAAGCCAGAAGAGTCAGTTAGGTTAGCCAGGAGTACTCACGCAAAGTCATATGAGTAGCCCTGTCGTCGCAAGGGTCGCAAAAGATTAACTTGCCCGCTTCGCAGTTTGATATTATAAAGTTTTTATGTTAAGTTTCCACCGTGTAAACCCAAACAAGCTTGACTGATGCTGCAAACTTGGCTACATTGGCACGGAACGGCCCACAACGGCAAATCGGCCCTTGTTTGAATTTCGTTCTAAAGATTATTCTGCTTCCAAATCGGACGTAATACCGCCTCTGTTCGAATTTCGTTCTAAAGATTATTCTGCTTCCCCCGCCTCTATGATATATGATGAGCACTAACTACACATCAAGACCAGCAATATCGCAGAGTCAACGCCTCTCTCTCTCTCTTTTTCTTTATTAGATTATTTACACGGAATGCGGGACGGCTCTCCTTGCGACATTCGTCCGTCTGTTTCAGTTAAGGCGATACTCGTCGTCAGCAGCGTTACAGTAATGTTGTCGTCGTCGTCGACGATGATGATGATGGTGGTGGTTCGTTTCCTTTTCGTGCCGCTGACTTTCCGCGAGCGTCCGGCCGATTGGGCGCGGCCGGTTGGACTTCTCTCATGACAGGGCAAAATAGTTCCGGCCATGGGCAGAGAATAGAGGCAAATTAATACCGATAACTCCAATCGACAGACTCGGTGAACTCGTTTGGATGTTCGACGGCAGTTTTGCAACAGCGGTTAAGCTGCGGTCCGTCTCTCTCTCTCTCTGTCGAGGGCGAGAGAGAGAAAGACTGTTTTTTGCTTTACTTGGCCTCGGCCACATTCGTTTCGTTGGTCCATACACCTTCCTCGGTGGCCCGAGGACCACCCTCGCCTTCGCCACCACTATTCGACATTTTTTGGAACATCGCTTTAAACATCTTCTTCTCCTTGTCAAGCTGAGCGCGTTGCTTAGCTTTGGCCAACTGAAGCTGCGACAACGCCGCCTTGTTGTCCGGCTCGAGTTCGGTACAGCGAGAGAAATCCTTCATGGCGCTTTCGAATTCATTCATGGCCAGCTGCGCCTGCGCTCGTCGGAATAGAGCCTTGACGTTCGACGGATCGATCTCAAGCACATCGTCGCAGGCTTTAATGCATAGCAGGCTCTCGTCCTGTTTGAGATAAACTAAGGCCAGGTTGAGAAGGGCTGCCAGATACAGGGCGTCTCTTTTGGTCTTGTCGTCGCCTTCGAGTTTGTCTTCGATCTTGAGGAACTCGCGAATTCGGCTGTAGTACTTGAGCGCCTGGTCGAGTCTGCCCGCTTTGAAGTGCTCAGTTCCCTTGATCTTATCCTTCTCGGAGACGACAAGCTTCTCGCTAGACTCCAATTCCCATGTCTCTTTGGCCTTTTCGAAGTTGTGCAGTGTCACCGTGTACGAAATTTCCTCCTGTTTCTCCGGCAGGATGTCGATATCTGCGTACTTCTTTTTCATAAAGATCTCTGACTTCTCGCCTTTTTTCATGCGTTGCACTGCCAACTCAATGCCCCTCCAAACATTGCTTAACTCTGCCTCGCCAACGATGAACGTCACGTCCCTCTCGTCAAAGACTCTCCCGTCAGGTAGCGTTCCGCGCAGGTGGACTGTACACTCGGTGAGGTCTTTTGGTGTGGTGAACATTTCACCCTTTGTGATGACTCGGCGCTGAAGCGAGCCATCCTTCTCCGGCGAAATATCCTCGTATGACCATCGAAGAAGCTCCACCTCAAAGGTGAGCGTAGCATTCGGTGGGATCTTGGGTGGCGACCCGCTTTCACCGTAGGCGTACTCAGGTGTACAAGTCAGCCGACACAGTTCGCCCTTCTTCATCGTAGCTACACCGATATCCCACGCCTTGATCACCTGTAAACCAAAAGTTTTCCTCGTTAAAGATCAGACAACCTCTAGATACGACACGGAGAAATATACTCTTAGGTAGAACGCAAAAATTAGCAATGGTTAGTTTCCTAGCCCCCGTGCTTTTTCCAAATCCAATCAAAACCTAGCGACTCTGGCCAATGTTTGTTTAGAAACCTTCTCATCGATAACACGAGGTCATGTCTAGCAGTTAGTCTAAATGAGAAAAACGCGCTGCAAATGCAAAACGGTGATAATTGCAGTTTATCAAGTAACACATCTGTCCCAGGAAATATAAACATTCATTTGTAGTCACAATACCTGCCCGACGCCAAGTTGAAACTCGAATTCCTGTCCGCGATCTCTTGACGAATCGAAGACCGTTCCATCTTCCAGGGTACCGTGATAGTGAACGAAAGCGGTGCATGCTTCTCCAGGCGTGGCGTGCCCGGTACCCTCGCGGATAATCTCCTTGAGGATTCCACCGTCCTTTTTCTCCGTAATGTCGATTTTCTCCGGCATCCTGATGGTAACAAGGCGCGTAAACCAAATACAAACGATAACTAACTGCTCATAAATGCATGCACAAAAGCGACTAAGCTTTTGCCAATAACTTCTAATAGTAGAACATCGCAACTAAGGACGACAGCAACACCAAGATTCGGGACAAAGCGCCCTCTCATATGAATACATACTTATGATCAGTGCAGAACAAAGATGTTACTTATGAAAGTATGTATAGTAGAGTTTCCACTCAACTACAAGTTAATCACAACCAGGAAAATGATTGAGTTAGCTGGTACGGAGGATGCGACCGCAAAATGTAGCCAATGTAGTTGACGAACTAAACACGGTTATCCACACGTAAAGCTATATTTAAAGAAATGTGCACGGATGTATATACATAAAGCCATAATAGTATTGAGGCAGTTCTATATATATATATTTTTTTTTTCTATCTATATATATATACATATATATATATATATATATATATTTCTATCTATATATATATATACATATATATATATATATATATATATATATATATTGACGGGACGGAGTGAAGAAGATGGCCGATTATTCTGAGACAAAAAATCGATTTTAAGATTTGAGTTAATATACATTTTAAAATAAGTGTATATAGATATACATACAGAGCGAGAAAAAAGGGAAGTACATGAAGAAAAACCGTGGCATACATACAATAGTACTCTATATCTACACATCTGCTACAAACAAAAATAAATACTTGAAAGCTTTACTTATGTCAATCGGTTGTCAAACAGGCAGGGTATTATGATATTTGAGGACAATCCGAACTAGAATATGATTATTAATTATGAAAACCAGGGAACACCTATCTAAGCGAATAACCAACAATTTCGACTGACTGAAGTGCTTGTGCGTCTGCTGGTGAGACCTACCAGCAGACAGATGCTCCGAAACACCCACCGCTACTTGAGGAAGACACAGCCACTTAGCCAAAGTCGTCACGAACGGCTTGTCTCGAGTTTTCGAAAAATCATCATCAAAAGCAATCAATCAATACTGATCAATATATAATCAATTAGTAATAGCCACAAATGACGGTGCCGCACGGGAAGAACAAGCAGAGGACATCGAAGCAAAGCAAACTATACGTATATATGATATGCGTACAGTTCTGCGTACAGTTAGTTCTAGTTAGAGCTAGCTCCCCGACGAAGCAGGCCGATACAACACGCGGCACGCGGCAGCAGACCTGCACTAGTAGTAAGTAATCAATCGATTGCTACTGCCTAAGAGCTATTATTCCAACGAATGCTAATCATACTCGTCTGGCTGTTGTTGTTGTTGTTGTTGTTGTGGTTGTTTTTGTTGTCCATTCCTAACTATTTTTGACTAACACCCCCGCGTAGTATCGCTAGACTGACGCTACTGTGCGCGCTTGCGGCAAACGCTCATCCCGAGACAGGCCCGAGACGGGCTGTGTACGAAACGTAACGAAACAAATCCGTTTTCCTTGCAACCGTCGTTCGTTCAGCATTCAGCGAGCGTCGTATTTGGAGCGCGACGACTTATGATCGTGCTTTTCATGATTGACGTTGATAGTGCTTACCTGCTGCTGGTTGGTTGGTTGGTTTACCACACGCTGGATACACGACGTTTGCCTGGTGTTGTTGAAGAACAGCAAAGCAGACTTTTTTGTTACTTCGTCGGTCGGTTTTGCGTCGACACTTTCGCAAGCAAGCGAGCGAGCGAGGGAGGAAAACGCTCAATCAATGGCGAGCCGCGCACAGTGATACAACGCGGTACCGTCGTCTCGAACTTTCGCCTCGCTTCTCCACACCCGAACGACAACTGACTACTATTTGTTCTAGCTACAGCTTCTGCTGCTGCGGCGGCTGCTGCTGCTGGAGCGGGAGCTGGCGTCTGCCTATCTGTCGGTCTGGCGGCTGTAACGTTGTTGTTTTAGCGTAGCGGTCGCGGTAGTGGTGGTGGTGGTCGAAGCACGCACGCTGGCGGCGGCGGCGCTGGTGCCGCCGAGAGAAAATTCGAGAGCAAACCACGACGACGTCGAGTTGCCGCCGATAGCCACCAGAGGTCGCCACTCACCGGCCCAATGATGATGATGATGATGGTGATGATGATGATGGTGTTGATACAGACGACGGCGGTTCCACAACGTGTATCTCGCGCATTTATGATATATATATATATATATTAATATATATATATATATATATATATATATATATATAATATATATATATATATATATATATATATATATATATATATATATATATATATAATACAAATATTGAATACCTTTTGCCGGCTTTCTCTCAAACCAACAGCTAGAAAACAATTGTAACATTTAAACACGGAAAAGGAACATACACAAACGGTTTTCCCTGGTTATTCATATATATATATATATATATATATATTTATATAATACGAATATTGAATACCTTTCCCCGGCTTTCTTTCAAACCAACAGCTAGAAAACAATTGTAACATTTAAACACGGAAAAGGAACATACACAAACGGTTTTCCCTGGTTATACATATATATATATATATATATATATATATATAATACGAATATTGAATACCTTTCCCCGGCTTTCTCTCAAACCAACAGCTAGAAAACAATTGTAACATTTAAACACGGAAAAGGAACATACACAAACGGTTTTCCCTGGTTATTCATATATATATATATATATATATATATATATATATATATATATATATATATATATATATATAATACGAATATTGAATACCTTTCCCCGGCTTTCTTTCAAACCAACAGCTAGAAAACAATTGTAACATTTAAACACGGAAAAGGAACATACACAAACGGTTTTCCCTGGTTATTCATATATATATATATATATATATATATATATATATATATATATATATAATACGAATATTGAATACCTTTCCCCGGCTTTCTTTCAAACCAACAGCTAGAAAACAATTGTAACATTTAAACACGGAAAAGGAACATACACAAACGGTTTTCCCTGGTTATACATATATATATATATATATATATATATATATATATATATATATATATATATAACAGGAAAAACCATTTGTGTATGCTCCTTTTCCGTGTTTAATGGTTACAATTGTTTTCTAGCTGTTAGTTTGAGAGAAAGTCTGGGGAATATATTCGAATGAAATAGAAATAACAAATAACAACAACAACAACAACAACAACAACAACAACAACAATAACAACAACAACAACAACAACAACAACAACAACAACAACAACAACAACAACAACAACAACAACAACAACAACAACAACAACAAGAGACTAAGCGGCATAAGAAAAGAACTGATTTCATACGTCGCGCACGCTCTACTTGATTTTCTATTTGTTCGAAAGGCAATTATTGCCCACTGTACAGCTTTTACGACTGATTTTCCTGTTCTCCCCTTCATACCCGCCCCGCTGTTAGGTAACAATGACAACAGCAGTGGAATCATTATCAGTATCGAAAGTGTTGTTTTCACGCACTTTGTTTGGTTTTGACGCACTTTGTCGTCGTGAATGCGTACGACGCCTCTCTCCGCTTTTTTGGCGGGAAAATGTCGTCAGCTGAGCAGCGGCGATTGTCAGCAGTGTCTCATTGGTTCGAGCTCCTTATGAGCTCCTTTGTTGCACCGTTTGAACGAGCCTTTTCCGCGCAAGTAAGCTACATCAACCAACTAACTACGTGATGACGAAACAATTTCTACCAAATGCTTGTATAAATCGCGAATGGTCGCCACGGTTCGTTACGCGACGTTGATGAGAACAAAGCCCACAAGTTTTTGATAGACCACAGACTTTCGTTCGTACGCAAAAATATCATTCGATATTCGAGATACAAGCGAGCAGCATACAATACGCACTTTTTAATTTGTGCACATATACGCACGTCTATTTGCAGTAAAAGTAAAACTGTTAATAAAGCGTTTGAATACTAAATAGAAAAGTCACATTACTCTAAATGAACACTGTGAAATAGCGCAGGTATCATGTATTACATACGAAGCGATGCCTAGCAGTTACCGTTCCCTGGGGGTGGGGGCGAAGCGGGTGTTAGTGGGTTTGTGAGTCCCACACTAGTCACCACTGGCTGTGGTGACGCATGTACATCACGATTCCCGTAATCCCCATATTAATGCTGAGAGGTTTCAGCATATAAAAAAAAAGTCTCATGTAACAGACTGACAACAAAACGTCCACGTAAAAGTGCAATAAAACAACCAGTTGTCCAATAAAACAACCAGCAATAAAACAAAGTACCGATCACATAGCTGATAGCTGCAGCCGATTGAAATACGGGCCGAGTGCTATGAAGACCAGCCGTAGAGCCGTTTACGTAACAAAAACTCTTAGTCTCACACTCGCGCGGCAGTTACATTGCACGCTCCGTTTTTGTGCCCAGTGTTTGCCCCAACTTGTTAATATTGGCACCTGTTGGCAAGCATTTACTATGTGTATATTGTGTTCCATACGGTAACTTATCGCTACAACTTACCTAATTATAGGCGACTGAAGCCCCTTTCCCCCGCCCGCCCGCTCCGCTCTCCGGCGGTCTTCAGCGCACGCCGCATCTCAAAGTGCTGCGCGCGTCGGACGTCAGGAGCACTTTGAGTGCACGTATACACGTACGGTTCGAGCTTCCATCCGCCACCGTCCATCTCGTTCTTGGGCATCGTCGTGAAGCCGATCAGCATACGATGTCGGCGACCCCCATGGGTGACTCCCTGCGGCCAACGGGAAATCACCGTTCGGACGCTGATGTGTCAAGCGCGCTCGAGCTGGCCAAGCTTTCCAGCTCCGACATGCAGCCGCCGGCGCAGACCATCTTCTTCCACCCCGAGAACAACGACGATATGCTCTTGATCGAGGTCGACCCTCATTTGTTGGAACACGCCAAAACCGAATCGAAAGAAGGCGGCCTCGTCATTCGAGGCGACCCAGACGACGAGCTCGTTCTTTGCACAGGTAGGTTCCTGGAGCGGTTGGGCTATCAATTACATATATATATATATATATATATTTTTTTTTTCTTATCCGATATATTGGATTTATTCTTGGCATACCTAAATACAGATTCTCAGCTATATTACAACCACAGGGATCGAACCGGCAACACCCCGGTAGCTGACTACAACCACCACTAGCGCACTACCCCCCTAGAACATGCCTCCGAATGTATTAGTTACAGCTTTAATTGCTTATATTTAAGAGGTAACAATTGTCTCCTTATGAACGTGTACACCGGGTAAAATAAGTGAAAACGTCAAATATCATCTAGGTTCGAGCGTGTCCAGTCTAGCAGAGTTCAACGCACATAGACAGCGTTACGGAGGGGTAATACTTTTTTATATATATATATATATTTTTTTTTTTTTTTTTTATGGGATCGTCTTCTCTAGACGGCAAATTTATTTAAGTTTAATAACTTTTCATTGAGCTTGAAATTTCCATTATTACATAAATTCAAATCATTATAACTATTCAGGTAATTTTGCAGAAAAATCTATCGCCCGTGTCTGGAATATATATATATATATATATATATATAGCAGCAAACGACACCAAGCAACGTTATTAGTGCGCATATACGCGCTGTACGCATATAAGATAATATTTCGTAAGTGTTCTCTTCAGCTGGACAGAATGTATGTGCTTGTCCCTTACCTGGTGCTGTATCTTCAGATAGAGTCGCATAAGCAGTCGCTATCTAATGCACTGCGCTTTTCCAAGCTCTAATCTCCCGCGCGCGGTCTTCCGAGGCGAATGAATTTAATACAGGTTATTTATTATTGAACTTCCGAAGGTGCATGAGCTTGGTGCGCAGCAGCAGCAGCCATGACTGCTGGTGCGCTACCCATAGTTGCCATCTGCCAGGTGTCGCTGGTTCGGTCCCTGTTATTGGTAAAATTTTCTTTGAGCGATGTTCATTAAAAATAGATGATAAAGCGCACACCGCTGAGAGTCAACGGTTGCTGTTGCCACAAAGACTTCCAGATATTTCAACATGTATGGGTGTAAAAAGGCCGGTAGGTCTTCGACGGCGCGTAAAATAGTTCTTTCCCCAGAGATCCCTCGGCAGAGAAAGGCTATCGGCAGGTGCACCGACGATTCTGCAACATGCAGGAACAAACAACCTGGTGATGAACAACGAGGTGGTCATGGTTCTCTACCAACATTTCTCATTTGTTCTCTACCAATTTGCCCTGACATTCACGAGAAATACGATCTTATCAAGAGCTCGTTGCCTCTCCACTCTCTTCTGACGAACCGGCGCTGAAAACCGCTCCAAAAAGAGATTGATTAATAACACCGCACAGAGGATCGATTCCCATTGTTAACAACTCACGCTACTCGGAGTCGATCGAGGTATTTACTTTATTTATTTTGGCTGTCATGCGAGGACGAAACTGATCTGACTGAATTGCCGCAAATGCAGCGTTGTATATAAAACCAACGGCCGCTCCTAACTATACAAAATGAACGGTTCGTGATCTCGCAAACCGCGTATTTTAAAAGCAAGCGATCTACCCAGGCACCACTACGTTGTTTGCGACCGATTATTTTGAAGTTGATATTTTGTCGGTTTGCTGTCTTAGGCTTTGGTTTTATATATATATATATATATATATATATATATAGGCGTATTACTGCTGCTTACTATTTAGTGTGGGAAAAGTTCCTCATAGGAGCTACGAGTATAATATATGCTTGTTGCCGAGGAACACATTACCGATTTGTCGGCACAACGCCACGCTGTTACAAGGATTTGTCTTCAAAATGAGCCCACATAAAAGTGACACATTTTTGAACAAAGTCGAAGAAGTTCCACAAAAGAGCCAAAAATAGGGTCGGACCCACTGGACTCTGGAACTACATAGATTGGAGTCCCATGATGGCAAAATCCGGCAAAAAAATTGTTTATCTGTCTCTCCGAAGTACTTGCCTAAGATGCGGTTGCGAGAGCCGCACACACCAAGGAGAGTCTGACCGTGGTTGGTCGGAAAGAACTTAGCTAGACAGTGTGACGGTCGAGCCTGTTGGCGTGGTGGGGGCATTCGCCTGCGCCTCGCGACCGGAGGAGACACATAGGTGCGCGGGTTCGAGCCCCACCGTTGCACATTTGTATATATGGGGGTCCGTCTGTGAAGCAATGCGAAAAGCAGTCCCGTGGACGTTAAATCTTAGCTGGGGGTCAGCCCGAAAAGTATTTTTTTTAATAGTGTGACGAGGCGCCCTACCCTCTACACTGTACGGCCCGAGCCAATCTGTACACCAGATCAGAGTACACGATCTCTTGTCAATTACGTCCACGTGCGACCGCACTACAACGGCTACTAACTTAGTACCCCTTCAAAACTACAACATCGCCATCGTCGTCGTCAATGTCAGCATTACTATCACCATCGAACGCAACCCATACCATCATGATGATGTGTCTGCAACCAACAACCAACTAGCGTGAGAACGCGCTGAAATATTTGAGATGCTCTCTATACGATCTCTATAGGAAAGAAAAACACAACCTGATTGATGTGACTTTCGATCAAATCCTCAAGTGGCGTCTGGCATCTTGCGAGAGCCGCCAGCACGCCGCGATATCTCCGACTGCAAACATGGCTGACGACACGTTCGCACGTGTGTACTCTATATCGCTCTCTCTCTCTTTGACGGAATTTAGCTTCTCTACGATTGTGTCCCCACGCCGTTGTGGGCTAACGTCCTCGTGTCAGCGAAGTAAGACCACGTGCCAGACGTGGTACATGAGTTCAAAGTGCAAGGCTCACGAAAGCCACCACCATCTTTTTGCGAACCCGCAAATTGACTCGCATTGTTTTTAATTTTTTGTTGAGTTCATGTTATAATCACTTAACCTCTATCACAAACCCGCGAATGGGCTCGGATTATTTTTCTATCAAAACGAAATACTTTCGCCTTACTTCGCCGAAAATTGACGGCCCTGTAGGGTCTTCGAGTCGGAACAACTCGAGGTTTGTAGGAGGACTACTAAAATTACCTCGATCATTTGACGAAGGGTTTGAGGGTTGGCATGTTCTACCCTACTGTGAGTACGTGGCTCTCGACCACTCCCGCTCTGCATATTTATCTTTGTGCTGACTGTCTTGACTGCGCTCCAACAACCTCAAATGTGTGGCAGCCTCTATTTAGTCCAGTCCTTTACTGATCTCAATATAGGTGTTAGGTTGAGGTCTTGAACGGTATGGTCTGTGTGTCTAGCTGCTATACCGGATCGCTGCCGTTTGTAAGCGCTTGCAAGCGTTGTCTTGTCTCTTCTCCATACGTTGAGCCTTTTACCATACTATGATTCTGCTCTCTAATTAAGGCAATTATCGAGAGAAAGAGAGAAAGGTGGAAATGCGGAGAGTGAATAAACGGAGTGTTCTTCTTTCTTTTTAACTTATGACGTTTGGTGGGTTTGTATAAATGTCGGTGAAACGTAGTAGCAATTACTCATAGACGCGACAGTAGAATAGACGTTCTAGTCTACGCTGGTGTGTTCAGTGAGTTAACAGTGATGGTAGGTGTCTTTATCACACTTTTTGTGCATAATACCGAAAACGTACACTAAGAAGGGGCATACAATGGTTCACGATACGAATTGTAATATTTACAAATGCAACCGCCAACTTCGCCGTACGTATTCTGAAAGCCGTCACAGTCGCTTGTTAGATTTTACTATGCTTGTAGTGTGACCGTCGTCAATTTCCTAGTAGAGTTCGTGAACGTTATTTTTGTACACGCGTGACGCCGGAGTGCATGCAGCGTCGTATAGAGAGACAGAGACGCTCATATATGGCACAGTTATATTGTTTGGACCTAGTTGTCTTACTCTGTGTATATGCGTTCGCTATGATTGAGCAATACTACAATTTTAAAAAATAAAAAAATTGTGGCAATTATATCGCCGGGCCGGGAGGCGAATATACAATGCAGTATAATATCGCTAAAGTCACATGTACGTTTAAAATTTTATTTTTTCTTGTTCTTATATTGGTACGTTAAGACAACCATGCTTAGTTTATGGTTATTTTTTTATTTCTTACAAACGGTATAATGTGTTACCTACCAATACTACAACACGCGACTGTAGAAGCAAGCGTACGATCAATTTTAGTAAACAGGAATGGGAGCAAAAAATTACGTGTTTTACACATGAAAACATTATATATATATATATATATATATATATATATATATATATATATATATATATATATATACATATATACGTTTACGTGTTTGCCGATGTCACAGATTCACGAACGTATTTGGTGCGTGAGGCTGGAATCTCGAACTCATTGCTTGTGGTGCCCGACCTTCTTGTGGCCACAAAGGACCATCCACTGAGAGACCAGACGTCAGATGAAGGTGTAAAACGACGTCAGGTGCTTAAAACGTTTCATATATACTGGGAGCCTAAGCAGATACGGCCATCAGCCAGGAAACTGTACAGGTTAGTATATATGTATATATACTTATAAATGTATTAATATTTATATATATATATATATATATATATATATATATAATCATTACAAGCTCTTTTATTTAAATTAAGGTTGGCGATGACAATCTTCTGAAAGTCTTCAACATATGTTGAACAGTGTATGTTGATGTTAAAAGTACATCTTTGAATCACCGTCACACATGTGGTCATTTGACCGTCGGCCATGCGAATAAATTATTGGTGTGTTCGGTGCGAGCCATATTATAATGGCTAGGGCTAATGGAGTGTTGACTTTCTGGATTGTTCGTTTGGTGTTGAAGAAGTGCCTAGTATTATTACGCTAACGATGCATTATTGACAAAAATATTTCGTCAACTTATTTCAGATTGCTGAAGCTTCGGGAGTTCCGCGGCGTCGAGCTTGAGTTCGATATCGCGCCTTCGAGTATCTTCTCGCGGGCGAAGCTCCATGAGCAGATACAGGCTTCGGACGATGAATTAAATGATATGCTGCAGTCGCTACCGGTCGTAGAACTAGACGGGCATTTTCGTCTGCTTGAGTTTGGATACGAATTCCGAGTGTTAGAATTTATTCTCACCTCTATCGAAACCAACTCAATGCCACTTGATAAAATTGAGACCGACGTCGTAATAAACGAGGTATGTGGCATTTTATTGAAATAATAATAACTGGTACAATGTATATATATGAAGAATATTTCACAAGGTTGTAAGTGCGTAAAGGAATATCGTATTAAGGTGTTTTTATTAAGTAAATTTATGTCTGCGCCCGGTTTATATACGGATGCCATGACTCAATGAGCAAAGATACATATAGAGGAACCTGTAGAACCATAGATCCTATTCGCCGATTGTGTTGGATGGCGAAGGTAATATTGCGCTATTTTAAAATTACAGCTCACAGATGTCCCTAATGCAAATATCGAGCAACCTTTGCGGGAAATGTGTCCCTATATGCATATAAATGAAACAGTACGGACGGCACTTGTCTCCCTTTACGGAAAAGTTGGCAATGTCGAAGACTGTTCGTCTTCTCAGCAGTGAGCCCCTTCGTGCTTAAGAGTGTTTCAGGGCTGACGTTTGGAGTTGACGGGATCTGGAACCACGTCACGCTGGTGAATTGTAACCAGCTTGAGAGGTGTCTTTAATTGTATATGAAACAAGTGCTTTATTTGTGTATTCGAGCAAGGAGCGCTTTATGTATAATAGTTGTCAGGCTGTCCACCAGCCTCTGAAACAATCCGATTAAGGCTGAAGATGCCACTTTCAGTGTCTTACGAACGTTTTAATTCGGAGTGGGAAGTCGACCAGTCTAGAAGTTGGGAGTTTTGGACATATCCAATGTGTACCATCTTTGGCCTGGTCCTGCATGTGACAGTCGCCACGTTTGCACCGGGTACCAAGTAGTAGCATTAGGACATACATCCCATGTATGTCCCACCCAAAAAATAACCTTTACTTCTCACGCGGGAAGCGTAAATAAGATAAAGGATTATGAAGAAAACCTTATAAAGTTGAAATTAAAACAAACATACGGGCCCTTAAAAAAAAAAAAAAATTATTTTCTTTCTCTGTTTTGAAGTGTGTGTGATCGTAAACAAGTTTAACATTTTGCACTGGAACCTCTCTTTATTTGCAACGGTCTCTCCCGATCTATTCTCGAACCCGGATGTTACAAATGGCATTGTAAAAACAGTGAAAGGCTTTACGCAAAGCATCGGAACCTTGAGGATAAAAGGTCGTGCTACCTAATTGGCTTGCTAAGATGTGGTATGTCGAGTGGTTGAGCCTGGCCGATGTAAATATACCTAGATCCTTCATTGTTTGTAGTAGTTAACTATGTGACCGTGAATGCTATAGATTTGTCATGGATTGCCATGTACTATTTGGAAATGGCACATTTATGAACGACCAGTTTTAGAGCTCTTAAGGTTAGCCCAGTCTTACAAATTATCAAGCGCGTTGTGATTCCAAGTTTTAATAATAATCCATTTGAGCTTATGAAGCTGAGCGCAAGGCAATGTGAAGCGTAATATTAAGTTCCGTTTACGATCATTCTGGCATGGCAGGTCTCTGAACTGGAACCGCGGGAGATCGTTGAAAGCGTGGTGTCGTGGTACGTGAAGGACGGCGCTCTACTCAAGGCAAAGGTCAGCCGCACTCAGGCCGAGGCGCTCCTTCGAAGTGGCGAAAGTTTCAACCTCGAGCAGTTTCTGGTTACGTGGCGGCAAAGCCTTATTGAAGGCTTGGATACGAACCTGTCCGACCTATACGGAATTGCGTATGTAGACGACGACAAGCCACGTCCGACTATTCACTATTTATCGACCTGGGACCTGCCAGAGGCGGAGAGTGCCCGATTTGATACACTGCTTCGCATGAAATCCTCCTGGAAGCTCGAAGAGCTCGAGCCATACGTGAGAGATCTCTCTCTGAAAGGTGTCAATTCGCTTCTGCTGAAATACGCCAGATCTTTCCGAAAGAACGGACAGGTTTTTTATTCTAAGAAGTGATCATGTATGTATGTATATATATATATATAATATATATATATATATATATACAGTACCCAGTAGTTACAGCGAATTGTATATATATATATATATATATATATATATATATATATATATATATATATACAGTACCCAGTAGTTACAGCGAATTGTATATATATATATATATATATATATATATATACAGTACCCAGTAGTTACAGCGAATTGTGCCTTGTAATTCAGATCTCCCTGATATGTATGTATTTGTACAGGTCTTTGAATAGCGCGACAATTTTTCTTTTGTATCGCTTATATTATTTCAGGTCATATTAGCATGCGTTAGAAATCCCAACGCGTAGACCTAATATAAAGGTCATTCTAAATGCTTTTATCAATGACAAACACATCCAGCGGTGTTTGATAAACAGACGCTCCCAACTCTCGGTAGCTAAGCTCTATTTATTTATTATGTTGTTGTCCTTTCTCGACTCGTTCTTTGCAGCGAAATATGCGAGCTAAGGGTGGGTCAACTAAGGCAATTCTGTTTGGACCCTTAACCAAGCATGCAACTTTTAGTAATGTGCGTGTATTATTATGACAGTGTAGCCGTGCTAGCTATTTTGACAACGAATCGTGGCTTGCTGCTTCAGCACTATAAATTCTAGCTTCGATAACCACTCGATTCGTAACCTGCTATGAAAGGGGAGACGAAAACCAAGGAATGCGATTTGTATATCCTATCATCGTTAAAAACTTACTTATTTAACGCATTTTTTCCCCACATTAAAAAAACTGTGTAAAAGAGATGCGCGCCATTTCTACTACCCCTTGTCCATTGTTATCTCGAGCGTTCAGCGTAACGTGTGCTCAACGATCCCTCAGTCCGGCGGCGACCGGGGCGTCCGAATGGCGTAGTGACAGCAACACATGCACGACGGCGTAGTACTGCCCTAGGGTGAGATAGACAGGCAGGCGCAGGTGAATATATATATATATAAAGTTGTACCTATTATGTATGTCTAGGGCAGAGTTATTCAGTGTGTGAAGAGTTCCGACGGCGAAACGGCTTCGTGCTAACCGCCGGGACATAGCGTGAAGTGTGAGTTAGCCAGGCAATAATACGAAGAGAGGCGGCGGTGCCGTACGACCCTGTGTCGTATCGTGACATATAATAAAGAAGAATCAGTGTCAGTGAACTCGCGCATTTTGACCGTCTTCCTTCTACGGTTCCGTTGGCAACGCGCGTCTTTTGGCCGTAGCCGGCGCGCTTACTGATAACAAAATTAAATCTAGAAGTAGGTAGATCCACTGACTACACGGAATCGTTGTGTCATTTCCCGGGTAGTCGACTTTTTTTTATCGACGCATTTCGAGTCCTCATCCACGAAAGGGAAGGAACTGGTTGCAGCAACGTTAGCGGTGTAGCCCGTAACCAAGGGTTCGAAGTTTCTGAAGGGGCACCTTCAGCCGAGGCAAGGCTACGAGGAGCTTTGGGAGAATCGGGAGAATCGGGAGTTTGTCGCAAAGTGTGTACCCCCTAATAGACCCAGCGGGGTGTTTAAGTTTGCGCAAACTGATCGTTCGAGCTGGAAAACGTTTCCACCGACAAGATGCGAGTAGTCCACTCACGGCGGAAGAGCTCGCGTGGGCGAAGCAGCACGTGCTGCGTGAGGCTGCTTGGGAAGGCCGTTGCGAGCCGCTCGAAGACGCGGGCCTGGACGAAAAATTCGAAGTGCGCCACCCGACGATACTCTACTATGTACACCCAACCATCTAAATCGCTAGATGGCGCGTTTGTTAAAAATTTTTGATCATTTTCAATAAATATAAGGATAAAGGATCACTCCTCGGTTGCAATCGCCAAGCCCCGACAGGGTCGGAGCGGGCGCTGCTGCGCCTCCGTGCGTGCTTACCCACCCCATTGGCCCGACCCTTGTCTAACTTCTCTCTGGTATCTTTCTTGGTAAGAAAAACATCTCTCGTATAGACCACCAATTGGCACCCTGGCCATCGCGTAGAGGCCCGCGCACTCGAGAAACCCATCGAGGGATGTCTTTGTCTACGCTGCGGGGCCACTAGTCACAAGACCAGCAGGATTGGCTAGTCTAAAAAGGCGACTCAGAACTCCCAGTACTTAATGACGGGGACTCTTCGACATTCGTCCGAGGCCGACAGGAGTCGATCCATTCATCGATCTCACGCTCGCCAACAACGATTCCATTCGCCTAATTAACAGATTAAGGGTTGTAACAGACGCAGAAACGCTCGGTGACCATCAATACATAACCGTTGACTACGACGGCGCGTCTACTTAGCTACCTCCGACCCGGAAAACCCTGTAGATGAAACACCTAGACAAGATTAATCTAAGACTCCATATAGGCCATTATAACTTATCCCCTCTCTCCGGAAGAACTAGCACAAAGAGTAATCGATGCGTGCCGGGCCGCGCCGCCATACCGGTCGACGTCCCACACAGCCGTGGTGAACACCCGAGGTAAAAGAAACCCGGGCCGTATGTATACGTGACAAGCGAACCCTGACGAGGACTCGAACCTGGCTCGCAAGGCGACGCCGAAACGGTGAGCACGAACACACACTACACATAGCCTTGGCCCGGGAGGACACACTACTAGACATATACCAAACAGTAAGAAACACTCTCCGCCGAAAGATTAGAACAGCAAAATGGGAATGCTGGAGAGCCCTAATCGCCCTGGTACGTACACGGTCCCTGGAGACTCCTTGCCGGGTAGTCCGAGAGAAAGTCAAGACATTCCCACCCCACTAAGCCTTCGTCTCGTCACGAAACCTTCCCTTGCCCTACAGTACCTTTCCCCGATATAGACTTAGCAGACACCCCCCCGCCACGAAGGAGGATGTTCTTTAGCCGATCGTCGCGCTCCCGGTAAAGCACCGGATCCCGGCGGAGTCCCTCCCGGAGTGAATCGGCTCGAGAGCACCTGAAAATCGTCGCCGGCACCGGGACTCATGTCCTCCAGAAGGGGTCCGTCGGACATATGTGTTCTCAACACTCTGGGCACTCCCGCAACTGTAGACCATACTGTACCGGATCGTCCGCCCTCCTTCACCTCCGAACTGCTTTTTCCTGCCTGCCCTCTCACTGGGTCCAACACAAAGCATCGTTACCTCAATGAACATGAATCTCCTGACCAGAGGGATAAAGGCGCTTTCTTCCTCGACTTTTTAGTGAAGGTGAGAACTCAACTTGAAAAGAGGGGACATCAAGCTTATTCACAAGCTTATATTCTGACGGTTCCCAGTTCGGTGGCCATGGCGGTAAGGTAGAGCAGACGGCTCCTCCCCATCATGGCCCGAAGTACTGCCTAGTCAGTTAGTATTAGTTCAAAACCCTGGGGGGATAATGAGAGGACGTAAGGCTTTTTAGTGGGTAAACTCAGACCACCGGGAAATCCCACATTACCCGTCGGGTAGCTTTACCCAGACCATCGGGTGTTACCTACGCCCCCTGGGGCTATCATCCACTGGGTGAGCGTAGTGCATTTTTCCTGAACCTCTAAAAAAATACTACAAAAAGCTGTATAAAAGGGATACGCGCAATTTCAGAAGGGCGAAACCATCGCAAAAAAAAAACGTTTAGTTGCGTGTTCTACAAGCTACCGTAAAGCCGTAGATACATGAAGTGTGTAAGGAACCGTTATACGTATTTTGGCAAGATGGCGCTGCCGTTCATGCTAGCCGATTAGTACAGAAAGGGCATTATGTATGAGGCCAGATTAAGCGAGAGTCTAAAAAGTCTCGACATCCAATATATAAATAAGCGAGAGTCTAACAAGTCTCGACATCCAATATATAAATAAATTACTCAAGTCTCGACATGCTAACGTAGACTCTCACACTGCCACTATTGAGAAAGCGTTCAATGATTTAGATGGGTTACACCTAGATGATTTACAGATAGATAATTTACACCTGGTTCCTATGTGCTTTAGAGACCTCGAGTTGAAAAAGTGATCGGCATGAGAGGGAGTTGTATTGAGTAAAAATGTTACTCAGGAGTTTCCCTGTATACTTGCGAAAAACGATTCATCTAAATACTTGTTATCATTTAGGTACGGGCTCAAAAAAGACACTAAAGTACGCGTCAATTTAGACGGAATCTCCTGTTACACACAGTACAATTTCGTGTTCTCTTTTGTTGTTCAGCATTTTTTTCTTGCTAAATATACTGCGACTTGTGATGTGGGTTTAAAGTGGTATACTGATCGTCGTCCTAATCACTACTACCATCATTAATATAATCATTCCTATTTGATTCGTATTTGTATACGTTTGCATTTATCCAGCGCGCGTCCATCGCTACGTCTATAAAATCACAGCGCCCACAATTCGTAGCAGACAAAGCGCTATTCAGGGCGGTCTCAGCGACTGGAGGCATACTTCAAGTGAGACAACTAAAACTCTAAACCTCTCTCTTTTTTTAAAAAAAAAGTCAACTCTATAACAGAACCTACACCCACAACAACCTAGAACCGCACCCCATACACAATGCTGGCAACTGAATTGCATGCTTAGAGAAACAGTAGCAGTTTCTAGAGTATGGTATATCTCTTTGGGCCTGTGTTGTTGTTGTGGTTGTTGCTGCTGCTGCGGTAGTTGTTGTTATCGTCGTGTGCTGTGTTTGCTTGGCTGTGATGCGTGCCGCTGCCGGTCGGTGCCTCTCGTAAACGCAGGTAAAAAGGCGCCCCCGCGGCTAGTCAGCAGGGCCAACAAGTCTGAATGAATGGATAGGAGAGAGGTTACGGTAAGAAGTCGGACGGCTCTCACCATGTCAACTTTCGGTTTCACTGAAGCGTGCCAGTAGAGACTCTGCGTGTGTGTCCAGGTAGCGCCGGCTGGACGCATATATGTATTTTAGCGCACGGCCGCCCGGTCGAACGCGCCGCGGTGCACACAGTCACGGGAAACGGGCGAGGGAAACCGGCGAGGGAAGAGTTTTCTTCTCGTAGTAGTCAGTGTAGTAAACAGACATCGTAGTTACAGTGGACCTTCAGTAGTAGTCGTAATAGTAGTAGAAAGTAAATCAGTAAGACAAACATCAGCTAATGACTGACGACTAGGTCAGCAGTCGCTATTTGTTGTGTTCTCTGCAAATTGCGGTCAGGTGAGCAGTGGCATTAACGTATTGTTGTTGTTATTGCTAATCATTGGTCATTTTTCTTATTATTTTATTATTATATTATTATTTTTGTTGCAATTATCAATCATCTTAAAATTAAAAAAAGTTTTATTATTGTTGTTATCAGGCGGGAGTGTTTTTTTTTTTCAATTTTTATTTTTTATATATACCTTGCTTTACTGGAAGTACTAGTGATTCAAGGCAAGGCTAGTTCAAGCACAAATTCACACGTATGTATCCTTCAGTTACAGGATTGCCATTAGACGTAGCAATTATTCACCTGGCATATATTTGTTATTTTTATTTTGACTTCGGCTACAACATTGAAAGTTGTAGTGGCTATTCATCATTATTAGGCAGGCGAAATTGTTTCCTTCACATCCACACATAGACTACCTAGACCACCGGTGAAGAGAGAAGAACAACATGATGAGATGACACTGTAGAGAAACCAGTGCGCGATAGAGACGGAAGAGTGCCGGCGGAGCTAAAGAGGAAAAAGAAGGCTATCAATATATATATATATATATATATAAATATATATATATATATATATATATATATATATATATAAATATATATATGTAGGAAAACGTGACTGTGATGAGAGGCAAGATGACAATAGACAACCGCGTTGCCTATTAGACAACGGCGCTACAACTTCTATGCTAACCGAGCGAGAAGACGCAATCAGTGAGCGAGTGTTGCGTACCCCAGTGAGTTGTAGTGACGGGCGGTGCTGGGCAAAGTTCACACGGGTGTAATTGTTATGAAAGCGAAGAGGGGGGACCTCTCCCTGCCTAGCTGTCCCGGTGCGCATTTAGATTAGTTTAGGTGGCAGCGAGTCGGTCGTTAACTACTACGGCGGGAGGCGATGCTATTTCTGGTGGAAAACCTAACAGGCACCGCCAAGAAGTTGAATGATTTGGTTGAACTTGACGACTGGGGCACTTGTGTGCCCCAGTCTGTTGTGTGTGTGTGTGAAGGAATACGCTTGCGTTGCGTGCAGGGAACATGAATCTTCATCTTAGCGTTTAAGCCAGTACAAGGTACAGCTTGACGTAACGTGTCTTCTACAAAGATATATAAACAACATAACGTTTATATATATTTGTAGAAGTTTGACTATATATGTATGTATGTATGTATAGATAAAGACCACATTCTAATAATGCATTTCAGTTAGTAAACACATGATACCCTTATTTTGAGTACCTATACACGCTTGCTTTAAAAAAAACTAATGAATGAAATTGTTTGAGCGTTTATACTCTCGACTTTTTACTCAATTATTTGTAGTTTTCATTTGTATGATATGTGCACAAGTACTTCGATCAAGTATCGCATCTATGCAATGGTACATTATGCATGTTACCTAGTTTGGCTTTTTACGAATGTTCAGCTTATCTCTCTCTGCTGTAAGCTGCTGAACTGTTTTGGTTCGTTTGAATTAGATAGATCACCTGCCGACCACCCAGGTTGGGTAGGTGGCCATCGGGGCAGACCGAAACAAATCAAACCATTATGCTCACAACAGCTACCAAGTTGTTGCCCGCGTTGAATGTCGTCATGATGAGTCTCTGCAGAATTATGGTTTAAGCCATTTTCTTTACTCCTACTCTCTTCTACGAATGTTTGTTGCTGGCTCCGTGAGGATGGCAGCATGACCCGGACGCGTAGCGTACCACCACGATCATGACTGACCACGGAGAACTTCAGGAACTTGGTCACGATTCCATCGCAAGCCAGCCAGGGGATGCTGGCTGTTGTTATCGTTGCATGGTCGATATGCTTACTGGGAGCGGTGCGAGAAGCGACTTAATTAATCGGTATTCATTTTAATGCTTCAATGCAGATTGCAAGGGGCAGGCACCAGGTCGGATGTCAAGGCCCGGTGGCGTAGCGGCTTAAGTCTGCGTCTCGCAACCGGAGGAGACACATAGGTGCGCGGGTTCGAGCCCCACCGTTGCACATTTATATTTATGGGGGTCCGTCTATGAAGCAATGTGAAAAACAGTTCCGTGGACGTTAAATCTTGGCTGAGGGTCAGCCCGAAAACTGTTTTTTTTTTTAGGCACCAGGTCGGATAGAGCCGCTTGCGAAGACGAGATAAAGAGTTGCAAGCCTAATAAGGATCGATTGTTTTTTTGTTTTGTTTATATACTTGCGCAGGTACACAGCTCCGTTGGCGACGGCTGCGCCGACAAACCATGTTGCGTATAATCGTGGGCTGTTCCGCGCGGCCTCTGGTGGTTCGCGCGGGCGCGGCAGGCCAGCAGCAGCTGCAACGGCAGCAGCAGCAGCAGCAGAGACGACGTACCTTCTACGGAATGACCGAAAACCCATCAGATGAATCAAAGAGACCTGTCGCGATTTCGCCGAAAAGGAGCTTAAAACCGATTGCCGGCAAGCTGGACGGGCCGAGGAAATCTTTCCCTGGGAACAGGTTTGTTGGTGCATACGAATACAGTCGCCCGCATGTACGGGCACTGCGTTTGCAGCCGGTGTCCAAAGCCACTTACTACTGACTACTCGAGTTATATTTATGGGATTTGTTTTAAATATTTGGTCTGTGACAGTGTCACTGTAGGATCATTTATTCGCAGGCACCACGTATCCCCGACGTCTTCTTCTTTTCGAGCACCCTTTGGCGGAGCATTATTCATTGCGCTCTTTGTGCGTGAACGACTTCCAATTTGACGTCGAATTAGGGAAATCGTAATCGTGTTTCTGCATTAATTCAGGGAATCAAACCTTACTAACTAGGTGCGGAGCGGCTCGTTATCAAGGCAGTGCGTCTCTTAAATAGCTGGTGCGAAGACTTTATGTTTATATATATATATATATATATATATATATATATATATATATATATATATATATATATATCTATATATATATATATATATATTATATATATATATATATATATTCATATATACAGGGTGTTGCAGGAATATTTGAAGCCCGATATACAGATTGTAGAGCTCGTTAAAGCAAATATTTTTTCCAATGGAACATGGTCTCTGAGAAGTCTTGTTTCGGAGTGAGAGTGAAATTACTACAATTTGTGACACTGGTGTTTTTGCCCGACATAGGAGCACAAAATGTGCTGTTGCGAGACAACTAACAACAAACTAAGCACACCATCGTGTTCGTGATAAAATTTCTGCTCCATCTGAAGAATATGCAAGGCCGGTCAGAAGACGCGTACATGGTCGCTTAAAAGTGAAATTCGTCAAAAATAAAGTTCTTTATTAGCGTTCACGCCAAATACTTTAGAATCATAACCCTATAACCATTCACAGCGCTCAAAAACGGACACATTCAGCCAATGCGCAATTCATGGCGATCATTTTGGTACCAAACATATGTCCATGCGAGCTGTGGTTGCGGAGTAATTACGATTTTCGGAGGGCATGTCCAGATTAAGTGCATGTAAAATGACTGTGTGGCGACGTTCACTACCGCCGATGTGTCGCGAACACGATGGTGTGCTTAGTTTCTGTCTAGGAAGACTGGTTGTCTCGCACACAGCACATTTTGTGCTCCTATGTCGGGCAAAAACACCAGTGTCACAAATTGTAGTAATTTCGCTCTCACTCCGAAACAAGACTTCTCAGAGACCATGTTCCATTGGAAAAAATATTTGCTTTAACGAGCTCTACAATTCTGTATATCGCGCTTCAAATATTCCTGCAACACCCTGTATATATAAATATTGTGATGATTTATTAATCATGTTTAATACGTTTGCACACTCGGCAGTGCTCGCCTTGGTATATATATATATATATATATATATAGACCAAGGTCAATCATCTATATTGGCTTATTGGCCTATGTGTTCTTTGTCGGTTCCATCAACATAGATCAAGAAGCTAGGAGAGTTGGGCATGCTGTCGATGCTCACTCCGACCGAGTATGGCGGGGCCGGTCTCGATAGCCTCTCGTATGGCCATTGCTATGGAGGAGATTTCCCGAGGCTGCGCATCAACGGGTGTCGTCTGAGCGTTAACAACTCTCTTTACTTGCCGCATTCTGAAGTTCGGTACGCACGAGCAGAAAGAAAAGTGGGTCACTCCATTCACAACGGTAAGCTTTTCTTTTGTTTGCCTCCAAGATGTGCGAGTGCATATGTGCCATCGTAGAATTTGTTCTTCACTTAGTAGCTTCAACCCAATTTGCATATCCTAGCTAGATCGCCTCTAAAGAGGCGCACATGTTGAGATGACTAGGGTTTCCCCAACAGTCCTTGTGGCACCACGGTCGCTGAGACTCGGCGGTGTGGTGTTTCATCTATTCTCAATGTGCATCGTTCAAGAGAATTCGACCAAACACAGGGATCAAACCGGCGGCCCCTGATAGATGACAACTATGACTAGCGCATTAGTCCCCGAGACCACACCGCCACAGTGTTGTTGTTATTGTCTTTGTTGTCGCTGTTATTGCCTCTGTGAGTGATTGTATACAGAATTAACTACTGTAGATGGAGCTGTTGAGCTGGTTGCGACTGACTAGCGGTATTAGAAATGCTTGTTATTGTTTTGTTGTATGTGTTGTTAGTTCTGATTACTGCGATATGCACCTTATTAGATATTCCTCTTACGTAGGTGACCGTCTAATAATTCCCGAACATTTACCGATACCTTCTTAGTTATCGATTTCCGCGTCGGATTATAAGGGCGTTCTGCATTGTATTGTACAATGTGCAGTTACCCTTGCTCTTGTTGTTTGTCTGCCTGACTCTGACCTTGATCCTGTTGTTTGCCATTATCGTTCCTATTGTGCGATTGTTGAGCCTGCAGGGCGATCGCATAGGTTGTTTTGCTCTATCCGAACCTGGCAATGGATCGGATGCTGGCCGTCGTCTACAACGGCACGAGTCGAGGGCGACAAGGTCACCCTGAACGGAACCAAGGCATGGATAACGAACGCGCACGAGGCCGAGGCTGCCGTCGTCTTCGCAACGTTCGACAAGGCGAATTGCATCGTGGCATAACGCCTACCTCGTTCCGATGCCTATCGAAGGCCTGTCACGGCCGAAGAAAGAGGACAAACTGGGCATTCGAGCGTCGTCGACAGGACCACTGATCTTCGAGGACGTCGTGATTCCCACCGAAAATCGACTTGGGAAGGACGGCGAAGGGTTCAAAATTGCGATGTCTATCCTCGATGGCGGCCGCATCGGGATCGCCGGCCAGGCTCTCGGCATTGCCCAGGCGGCGCTGACTGTGCTCTCGAGTACAGCGGCAAGCGAGAGTGCTTCAGCAAGCCCATCACAGCTTCCAAGCGATTCAGTTCAAGCTGGCCGATATGGAGATGCGGCTACAGTCCGCTCGCCTGTTAAACTACCAGGCGTGCTTCTTGAAGGATCAAGGCAAGAATTACACGAAGGAGGCCGCCATGGCCAAGTGCGCCGCTTCCGAAGCAGCGACCTTCTGCGCCATCAGGCCATACAGATACTCGGCGGAATGGGCTACGTCAAGTAAAAAAGCGAGCAAGCAAGCATTTTCAGCTACTCTAACTCGGTTAGATTCTTGTATATATATATATTATATATATATATCGTAGGTGAGTTCAAATGAAGGTAATGAACGGCAATTTAGGTATATAATTTGCAATCTTTAGTTAAGTACTACCAGAGCCTGAACACAACTAGCCAACTGTTTCACGAGCCGAAGGATCCCCGTTCCCAGAATTCGTGCGGCTATGACAGAGCTATTTGTTCGCTGCGTTATTTAATGAGTTCGTCGACCGAGTTGAAGCGCCTCCCTTTAAGATGTTTTTTTTAGCGGACCAAACTAATGAGATGGCAGGGCGACATCTTCGAGTTATAGGGCGGATGCTCAAGCTGCTCCCATTTGGACTTGGCCAGTACACTTTGTATGGCTCTGGGGCGTGTGGACGCATGTTATCGTCGAGCAAATAAACTCCTTCCGTAAGCAGCCCAGGCCGCTGATATCGATGGAGCTGCGTAGGCTACGCGTGTTTCAGAGAACAGGCCACTGTTAAGGGTTTTCCGTGCTTGAGAAATTCGCTTTGCCTCTGGCTCGAAACTCTCATTAACCTGTGAGGATCCGCGTCAAAAAAGTGGACTCCTTTATGATATTCGCAAAGGTGTGCAATGCTAGCCCTATACGCAGTTTCTCACGCAG
>QVRM01001087.1:0-43449 GCA_003439945.1 Dermanyssus gallinae
CGGGCTTTACTTTTGGCGATAATGATTTATGCCTGCTTTCTTTGATTAACAGGTTTTAAAGCTATCGTTTAATTTTCAGAAGGTGTGGCAGCTTAGACTGTTGAGGGAGCGTGGTGATTATTGAGTCCCACATGTACATAAGATTATTGGCTAAAGGTGTAACGTAAGATATGACGTGACCAGTGCTCTATTGGTTTGCAAACAAATCGAATATAGGCAACATTGATTTGTATGGGCTGCAAGAAGCTAAGATTCAAATAGCTATTTCCAACACATGCTTCGAACGCTAAGATATCGCCAATGAAGAGCTTGCAACGGTAAAATAGAGAAGGTCAACAACCGTGACGCGGTTGAACCGTTTTAGCATAAACCGGGAGGCGTCTTGCTCCTGGGAGGGTGGAGGGACAGCCAAGTTGCATTATCCGTTGTTTGCCTGGCCAAAGCTTTAACTTTTAAGTTTCAAACGTGTTTTTTTAACGGAACTGCACATTACAACAACACAGGGAGCGGTCCGACGACAGCGCACATTATATGTCGTAACTCAGCCAACGTAGGCGATACAATAAAATCGTGATTACTATTATCTTACGGTTGATATGCCATAATTTTAGAAGCGTAACCAAATGCCTCCGGTTAGATTCGATAGGTAGGATACGATATGCACAAAAGCATGAATTATCCTTCAACGTATCGTAGTATGTCGTAAATAGAGCAAACTCCTTAATTTACAGCACGCACAGTAAGAGCCAGATACGTTGGCGCCGATTCTATTTGGGAATAATTCCCGAGATGGAGAACAGCTGCAAGGCTAGACCCGTGATTACTGTCAAAAAGAGCTTCAAAGTAGTAACACGCTTTGTGAGCTATAAGGCTAGCACAAACGGAAATAGGGTGAAATAGCATACATGGTGAGAGCATGTATTGTGTGGTTTGTCGGCAAGAGGCAAGGAGAAGGCAGTAGTAGTATCGAAACCTTAAGCAAGGTTCTGAGTCTCTAGAAAAAGCATTGCAAACGAATACTGCAGTAAACGTTACAGCTACATAGGACAATATTTTGTTGTCCTTAACTGAGTCTAAAAGCTCAGTATGTCAAGCTCTACGAAGCCGAACTAATTTGAATAGCTTCAGCAGCATAGCAGGCTCGCGCATTACGTCAGGGCTCTACTCTGCATTTAATTAAAAAGATTTTTTTTAAGAATTTGTGTTTTTAATTCTAGACTATCCTCCGTACTCTACTACAGATATTAGAGAAACCCTAGATATCTTAACATGTCCGGCTCTCGGTGCATTGAAGATATACCCTCAGGTTTTAAACTTCTCAAGGCTCCACTCTGCCTTTCATTTTTATCTCAAGAAATAGAGTGCGAACGGGATGCAGCTTTGCAAGAAGGAAAAGTAATGTGCCGGTTTAGCTCATTCGTGATCATCTCAGTTTTCGTAAGTATGCTCAGCTCCGACAGTAAGGACAGTAAGTAAATTGCATATGGATACAAAAAATGATTGGGGAGCCATACCGGCCGGACAAGGAAAGCTGGCCCTTATTCCCTATTAACGTTACGCAGCGTACGTAACAAGAAGCATCTACTGCGCAGACACATCGCGTTTAGTAAACTGCCTGATCTTTTCAATATATTTTGCCATTTCTAAGTCAACTGCCTCTAGCAGTGCTTTGTTCTTCCTTTTCGTGGCTAGGCTTTTTCTTAGACGAAATGTGCTTTGTTTTCATTGTCTCCCATGGTTTGTAAATTATCTTTGAAGGGGAGGCTCACAAAGTACGGCCCATTGAAAAGCCTATCGGCAGACTCTTTGAATGCCATAGTGACTTCGTTTGAAATATAATTGTCTTTGTTATAGAGAGACTCTATTCCCCAGAGTTCTGTATCCCACAAGAACTGTATGTCTGAGTTAGCTGAGTTTGCCTGCTCCGAACGTGTGCTGGACACTAGAGGGTTAGTTCGAAGCACTACCACGGTACATGGCTGCATAGAGCGCAAGGCGCAGAGGGAAGTATGAACCCTGTCGTTGCTTAGGTTTGACCCGTCTTTACCACTAAATACCCACCTGAATATTGTGCGTGTGGCTATAACTTCGTCTAGAATCTAAGTTTCATATGAGAGGTTTTTGGGAGGAAATCAGAGCTTACTAGAATCTCGTTAGACGTAGGGAGATTTCCCTCCGCCCTATCGGCTACAGGTGATAGCATGTGAGTGTAAGATATTATTGGGACCTCACTTTTAGTGATTTCGGAAATGCCCAAAAATTTAATCTGAATTGAATAGTTAGGTGGGAATCTACTCTGCATAACAACGTCGTAAACCTCAAACAAACCAATATTTTTTCTTGAAATATACGAGCGTTGTGAAACCCGTATGTGTCGTTTGGGTCGCGTTTAGTATCTCTAGCCTGTCTTTGGTTGTTGTTGCTGCTGCTGCTGCTGTTGTTGTCGTCGTCGTCGTCGTTGTTGTTGTTGTGTTGTTGTTGTTGTTGTTGTTGTTGTTGTTGTTGTTGTTGTTGTTTGTTGTTGTTGTTGTTGTTGGCTGTCTGCTACACAATATTGCGAAGTGCCTCCCATTGCATTTAGGCCAATTATTTTGCTTACTTCTACATTTGCTTACCGTATGATTCCTTAAACGACAATAGTTCTGTACACTTTTGGCTGGGGTGGTCCTCGGCGCAGAAAATGCAAGATTTGTTAACAATAGATACTGTCGTTTGAAACGCGTTATTGCGCTTATGCTCTCTCTAGCACTGAAGGCCATGTTTCGGCGTAGATGGGGGAGGATATGTATGTGGCTGAAGACGAGGGTGAGATGGTGGAACACGGCTGCTGCTGCCTGTTTCACCCTAACCTCCCGTTCTAGAAATTCTAACAAAATATCTAGGTTACACACATTCTTTTTCTCTGCATCTGATTTAGCTTATTATGCACGTATGAACTTTGTTCTTATATACAACGGTAATGCGTCTAATATCAATGGAGTAAGTGTTCTAGATAGCCCTTGCGATGTTTTGCCTAGCGCGCCTAAAGCATTGCCGTTCTGCTTGCACACTGACACGAAATTGTCTAATACATTCAGTCTATACAGGTCTCTAGATATGCCAGTCTTTCTTATTTAGTTTATGTGTTCCTTTTCCGCGTCGTGACCATTGCCATATTTACTAGTAATAATGCCTAGAGCGATCCTGTACTGTTGCTTTTCGAAGTCTAGGTGCGAGATGGCACTATTAGCTGCAGAGACTCGTTAAGCTTTCTAAGTTTTTCTATTGTTAGGATGCTAGCTTTGATCACGTATAGGTCGAAAAGTTAAAACTACTCGTAATTTTTTTTTTTACATTTTTAACAAATTGGGAGTAGTAGCTTGGTTGTCTAGGCTACGAGCTGACGAGGAATGAGAGGTATGGGAAGCCATTGCGATAGGGACGCAACTTGTCTGCCTATGAAGTCTTCCAACTCGAATAATAAATCTAATGCCTCAATTTGATAGCTGGCTTGGCGTTCAAAAATAGTTTCTAGTTTTTTTTCCGAGTTATAGCTTATTGATGATTCCCAAAGATCCTCGTCAAGCTTACTTAATTAATCCATTGGCCCCTTGACTTGTACCAAAGAATGTCTTGTTTTTTTTTAAAGATTCTTCTTTCCTGGGGTGCTTTTTCTGTCGTTGTAAAAAGCGCGTTAACCACCATTCTCTTTTTCCATAGTGGCGCATAGTTACAGTCTACTTTTGTGTCTACACCTTCGAACTTTGTATCAATTGATGTTGTTGCCATAATGATCCTACTATGTAGTGATCAAAGTAAATCGGCGTGTGTCAAACAGCAACCTGTGTGTTGATGAAGAGGATGACTGCCGAAGGTAGCTTGAGATGTGAGGACTCCTAACGATAGCTTGAACTGGGGTGTCCTTGCATCTTCAATGATTCTTTGTTCCTCTCGAAGGCTTGGGTGGAACGTGACCGCAGCTAGGCGAAAATTCCTCCTGAAGAGTGCGCGAGTTCTGCTTTTCTGTACTTCTGACACCAAATGTTGAGCCACCAGCGGCTTAATAATGAAAATTCTTGGGTATGTAACCCTGGGTAACCTTGCTTGCCGGTGACGCCTAGAGCTCCGACTCGGTAAGACTGACTCGCAACCCGTGGCCGCAACTGCAGGCTTTTGGTTCAAGGTGTGTGTCTCGCCTGTGTCGCCCTCTACATTCGAGGCGAGAATTAAGAGATCAGCGTCTCGTGCGACGTCGCTCGCAATGCGAACGTCGATGATGACGTCACACCTACCTATGCGTGATCCTGGAGAATCTACTGCGTTCCGGACGGTAGTGCTGTCGGGCTTATTTGCGACAGTCTGATGGATGTGGTGGCAGTGGCTTGAGCATGTGCGCTGGAGACACATACTCGTATTGTAGATTGAACAAGGACTGTCATAGCCATCTTTAGGTCGAACGGGTGGACCTGTACGAAACGAAGACCGCTGAGAAAAAGAGCATTAGCAATAACAACAGCAGTGCGGATAGAAAATGGGCGGTCGTCTGCAGAGACGACAGAACACGTAGTGTATAACTATATATGCGAAACGGCGGCTAGGCAAATTGGAAAGACGCAATGGGCAACAGCGGTCGGGCAACAACCAAAGGCCACAACTGAACCAGACAGGCTAGAATGAGCGAGGTGGCAGAGACTATCCAGGGTAACAGGTTACCACATCGAGAACAGGCGGTAACAAGCCAGCGGGGAATCTGCGCTAGTAAGCGGCTGCTAAGTTGCGTTGAGCCCTCCTACAGATAGTCTGGGCATTCGTTCTAAAAAAAAATCTTTCGGGGCTGACTCTCAGCCAAGATTTAACGTCCATGGTACTGCTTCTCGCATTGCTTCATAGACGGACCCCCATAAACACAAATGTGCAACGGTGGGGCTCGAACCCGCGCACCTATGTGTCTCCTCCGGTCGCGAGGCGCAGACGCATGCCATCACGCCACCGGGCTTGACGGGCATTCGTTCTAACAGCGGTTATCTTGTTGAGTCCCGTAGGCGTGCTAGACTCTGCTCCGAGTAGCAACCTATCCTGCTTTCACGTAGTCCGTAAATAAAAAGGCTGGGTCCTTGCAATTCCGCTCTAGAATCTTCAAAGTTTAGTGTGGGAAAATACCTCTCAACTCTTTTGCAGAAACGCTCCGATTCACTACTTTGATGCGTTCTCTGCCAAGGCGGAGCCCGAATAGCGGACGTTCCCTTTGCCAGCCAGCAGTTAATAACCACGTGTTTCGTCAGCGCCAAAGAAGTCTCTTTTCTCTATCCCTATAGATGGGTTCTGTCCCAATGAATACGCCGTAGTTGTTTTCGTTTGAGAGCGGAACGAGGTATTGAGGCGCCTTCTTAACCAGATTCAGCGCGTCTCAATTTTCCCCTGAGTTTTCTATTACTCCCTGCATTAAACAGTGAATTGCTTCAAATGTTACTGCGGGAGAAATCTGAGGCAAACTAATTGAAATTAAACTAACGTTTAGCTTAACCGGGTAATCTGAGCTAAAATGAGATGTAAACGATGCTAAGCATTATTGTTATAGGCAAATGTCTCAATTTTGTTATTAAGACTACTACGAGACAACTACAGTACATTGCAACGCCTACGCTGTAAAAACGATGATGCTTAAAAAAAACCAAATACAAGGCTTTAAAGATCATTGCATCGGCTGTGCACTGTACAAGGCTGGTGTGGATTGAACAGATCACAAAACGATGTACAAGTGCAAAGCTGCGCATCTATTTCTCGCATTGGAATGTGTCTATAGTATATGTCAGATTTATTATCACACATGTTGTGTAGAAAAAGTACAGTTAAAATATATGCATATGTATACATACACACATTTGGACTTATAAGATAATAGATATATAAAAGCTATGAAGCTACGACGCGAGGTTGGTCGTCTAGACTAGCTAGAGACGGGACTAGGGTGCAGGAGGCAGCATGGTATCTACCGCAAGGTAGTTTACAGCGTTGACACACACACGAGTCCAAGGGATCATGGAACCCAGCTGTCGCGCACAGCACGTGGTGGAAACCATGCACGGCAAACCTAGTCACCACATGGCGGTTAGATCGGCTCGGCCCTTTCCATGCCTGGTTTTGTATCGCTCCTGTGCTAAAGAAATCCGCATCAATTTCCGCAAACTTGCACTTCCACGTTTTGAGAACGTTGACGTAGTTGGAAGATCAGGGCAAGTCGAAACGTCGTCTTAGCTCCTCGACGAATAGGGGGGTGTCCGTGAGGGGATAGACAAGTCGATTTCGGGCTGAACGATGGAGGCCCAGGACTCGCTTGAGGTAAGCTTTAGGTCTATAGTATATAGCGCGACCTATTATAAAAAAGAAGACGTTTTGGTAGCGCGTTTGGGTTTTTGTGCTTACTTATTTCTCGCCGTCATAATGATTTGTTGTGAAAAAGAGCCCATATAAATGAGCAATATTTCTCTCCAAGATTGATTTTTTGGAAAAAAATGGTTTATAAAGAGCTCTGTGCCTTATGATCGGCGGCAGCCCCTAGAGCGAGGGGACAGTTTTTGTAGGAGCCGTGATCTGATGAAATCAAAGTCTGCTGCTAAGCTACAAAAAAAAACGTTGATGTGATGTGAGTCTGATGTGGTGTATAGCAACAACACATGAGAAAGGCTAGGTCATGACAGGCCCCATGACCTCCGTCCACTACGGGCTTGGAACTTAACCTGAGATATATCTTCAATGCATCGAGAGCCAGACATGTTAAAATACCTAGGGTTTTCCCAACAGTCCGTATGGCAGCATGACCGCTGACTCTCAGCGGTATGGCTTGTCATCTGTTCTCAATGAGCATCGCTCAAAGAAAATTCGATCAACAACAGGGATCGATCCACGTAGATGACACATGCGCACTAGTCCCTTAGACCACGCTGCCACTACCACCAAGTAGGGCTACTACAAAGTTTAAACCGTCTCCCATCAGTAAAGTCGCGGAGATTGTTCCGGACGATAACCGCCAGTAAGCGGTCATTTTTCCCACTATCGGGAAGATTAACGACAGGCGCGAAAAAAAAAACAGAAAGCGAGGCAGTGTTGTCGCTGTCCTTTGCGACTGACTTCAAATAATTGCCTACGTACTGACTTTGGCAAGATGCAGACTAACCGTCAGCGGCAAGTGACATCTTGAACAACACTGACTAATTCATCCGCGGTAAACCGAGAGTTTAAGGGCTCTGACTCGTCGAGACCATGTTATGAGCACGTTCCCCCTTTCTGTGCTTGCTTGCTATTTGTCGACGCAGGCTTCTTCGTCTAAACATAAATCCGCATTTTGGACAGGGGACCCGGTTAGGGTCAGATTGCCCGGACCGCGGACTGGCGAATCCGTGGCAAAACCTGTTGTCCCCGTGATCTGTAATTACAAGGCAAGACCTTTTGACTTTCCCACCACGGAGAGCAGTCCAATCAGAGGTCGCAACTCCTTTTCCAGAGACTTGAACACCGCGGATAACTCAGGCCTGATTCCCTGTGGAAGAGCAGCCAGCCCCAAAATCGATAAGTTGGTGTCAGCACTCTGGCAATTTTTACTTGTCCTCGGAGTCTTCAATCTTGCATTCGATGAACATTGGCTGATCTCCCTTAATTTGAAGTAGCGTAATTGACTGGATATCACTAGCAATTATGCAGCCTGGTGACACCGCGTCGATCTCCTCGAAGATTATAAGCATTGAACCTTCGGAAAATGTTACATTATTCGACCCGACAATTGGTTTTCCTCAAAAGTTAACCTTGCTGGCTGCTGTTTCTCGCGCCCTTCTCTCTCCGCAAAACTACTTTGGTGAATCCCTCGGAGTCCACTAGCCTGTGCGGTCCGTTTGTTGTCCCTGCGATATCAGATTGCTTGCGTTGCTTGCTGCCGACGCGATCATGTGCTAAGGCATCACTGCCGTCGCCGTAGTCGGTGGCAGTGCACTCCATGTCACCTTCAGGTATGGGCAATGCGGCCGCCTATGATGTAATGTCGTCTGCCTTGGTCATATTTGTAGTGTCCACCACTCCCATGGCTGGGCGGCGACCATGACGAGTTTGCCATTCTCTCGCTCAAACAACACACGTCTTCTGCCTGGCTCGAACAAACGATTACTAACTCAGTTATTCTCATGCCTCCTTATATACTCACAGATTGCCCGCGCATTTAGTGACTTCCCGCGTCTTCGCTAGTAGGGTGGCGGCATCTTCTAATTGGCGAGATGTATTTAGCTTGCTTCGGCATTGCCGCTAACCGACGCTGTCTATGCCCGTGCTGCTTAACGGACACTGGTATACTACATTCTCCCCCCCTCCTTCACCGGCTTGTTTCGAATTCCGTTCCATCTTCACCCACGAAACTCCCGTAGCCGGCTCCGTGCGCGTCTAACTCGCCGTGGACGTCCTTCACAGCGGTGCGCTGTCGTCTTCATGTGGCGCAACCGGCGGCGGCTGGCCTCCGATGAGCGAGCGCGAGTGGACGAACCGAAGGAGTCCGCAGACGGAAGAATAACGGCAGTCGGAACCAGGTTCGTGCGGTCGTGCCCGGCGACTGGGTCAGTGTACGGAGGCCAGCCGCCGCCGGGTGCGACCGCACGAACCTGGTTCCGACTGCCGTTATTCTTCCGTCTGCTCGCTTATCCTCACGTGTATCCTCCTCCGCCTCCAGGCGTTCGCCGTTGGTTTAACGATCCCAGCGTTGCCGCATCTCTACGCCGATCGCCTGTACATTCTGCCGCGTTCGTACACTTCCGGCCGAAATGGCCAAACTTGCCACACTTTCGGCTCCTCACCTGTCCTGCCGGACACATTTTGGCCCCGTACTCGTGCCCCGTCCATCTGCACGCCTAGCATCTATCCGTTCCGTGTTCTCACCCTGCCGCCAGCCTCGGTCCGCTTCGTTCCGCCGGCTCTCGCTCATCAACTCGTGTTGTGCTGCAATCCATACTGGCCTCCGTGACGCACCTCTCCACGTGTAACGCGGCCGTTAAGGCCTGTTCGACTGTCCCGTACTCGTGAGTTTTCCATCCGCGCACGATCCACCCGCTCCGCGTTGTCGCCCTGCCGACAGCCTCACCGTTGTCTTCACCAGCAACGGCTGCCGAATTCGTCGTCGGCAACGGCTGTTCCCTTGGGTTCCTTGAACATCTCCGTTGAACAGCTTCGTCACCATTCTGACGTAGTCACCTTGCCGTCTTCCTTCCGACCCCGTGCCTGGTGCCATTTCCTCGACGGTGTTGTTGGCCGGTCCATGGATCGCAGAACCGGAGGTGGGGGTGGCAGACCTGTGTGCATTGTTGCACTGCCTTTTCTTTCTTTCGGATCATGTCGACTGCGCCAGTTGTGGTGTCCACCACCCCCATGGCTGGGCGGCGACCGTTACGAGTTCGCCATTCTCTTCGCTCAAACAACACACGTTTTCTGCCTGGCTCGAACAAACGACTACTAACTCATGTATTCTCATACCTCCTTATATACTTACAGATTACCCGCGCATTTAGTGACTTCCCGCGTCTTCGCTAGTAGGGTGGCGGCATCTTCTAATTAGCGCCATGTATTTAGCTTGCTTCGGCATTGCCGCTAACCGACGCTGTATATGCCCGCGCTGCTTAACAAACACTGCTATCCTACAATATTGCTCTTAACACTGGCGGTAATGGCCCTCAGTCGTGATATGTCTAGCAAATCAGGTGGCTTAACTGGACCTGAAATCACCAACTTCGGCAGGTTTATGCCACAACAAGCGTAAGGCAAAACACACAGCTGCACTAATAGAAAATAAAATGTAAAAAGCGAAGAGAGATAATATATAAAACAGACCCGGGAAAAATAAACGCTGCTGCTGCTGCGTGGTAGTCGCTGACACTGCCACTGGCTACGGATTTTTTTCTTTCCAGAGGACTAACTGCAAAATGGCCACGGCGGGGAAGCTCCCTGCAAACGTGGGCCGGTGTGTGGGACTCTAATCCACTCATGTCCCCGTGCCCCGGTCTGACTTGGAACTGCTTGCGCATCTCTTCAAACAGTCAGGGGTGGCGATTCTACTTCTCCTGGAGGGTGGGTTCCTGGGAAGCCACGGGAGGAGGGCGCCTAAGGGAGTTGGCGTTTATTTTTCTTGTAGTATGGCTTAAAATACTTCAGATATGATCTTCCAGTACGAGAGTTCTTCCGCCACTTTTTTGTGGATGTCATGTAGGTTAAATGCTGGAGTCTTCATTCAAAGCCGTAAGGGTGCGCGCTGCTCCGCCAATGCAGGGCACCTCAGAACAGTGTGCTCTAAGGTGTCCTCTGACCCATCGCCGCAATAGATGCAATTAGATGGAAGTAGATGGTAGCCTTCCTGATCCTGAACAGGTAGGACTAGAAGCTGCCGCGACCTGTCAGGATCTGGGTCGAGTGGAAGATGAGTTCACTCCCGGTCGGGTAAGACAGTCTTTGATGTTCAGGATTAGGGTGCGGAGACTGGCGCCTGAAGCACCCTCTTGCAAGCCGTCCCACTCCTCCTGCCGTAAGTCGATTGTGCGCCGACGTTCCTCGTCCTTTTTGCGCTGGGGGTCGCCCCATAGACGGTGGCGCTCGGATGCATTCAAGTCCAAGGAAACCGTTCCAGCAAGAGCGAGGGCCGCCGCTGCGCTGACCGTCCGGTACGCCGCAATTATCCTAAGAGCTCCGACCTTCTGGGCCCGATGCAGGCGGTTCCTGTTGGCGGCGTATTTTAAAGTGTCGGTGAGCCAGGCCGGAGCTTCGTACAGAGCAACCGACTGGGCCGCGAACATGATTATGCGACGCCTGGATTGTTGAGGCCCGTAAGAGTCGGGCATGGGCCGTGCGAACGGCTACGGCGACCTGCTGGCTTGCGTCGGTCCGTAAGAGGCAACGTCTTCCGCCGCAACTAACAAATTCTGAAATAACGCTAGCAAATCGAACGCAGTCTCCCGGATGTTGAGAGTGCACAGTACCTAATTGAAAATTCGGTAATCATTCATTCTGTAAGGTGAATACCATAATCATGTACACATGTTTGAGGGGAAACGGGAGGGGTTTTAGTGGAACTAAAAACCAGCTTTCGAGGCGAAAGGGAGACGTCGTGTTGTTGCTAGGCTGAGGAGAAACACTTGGAACTTTTGAGGATTTTGACATCAACATCGCCTGTTCTTTTTGTCCAGGTGATAAGCGTTGTTTTCAGACTTTTTTTGTGCATGCTTAGAATCTTTTAAACTGGCAATGCTCTAAACCTCCTGGAGCCTGAATAGTACTCAATGACCACGTCCTCACGAAACGCTTAAATATGCTAAAGTTAAATAAACCAAAAATCAAGGCATTCGTGTTTGAGGGTGTGTTGACGGCGCGCATCCATTGCCGAACTTCTCCATGTTGCGTTATTGTTGGCCTCCACTGACGAGCGCTTCCTCTTCTTTCCCTATTTGTCTTCTTTATCATAGTCTCTTTGCGTTGGTAGCTGGATGCCGTGCCGTCACTGTTGCTTCTGCAACCGATGTTGGTGTTGTTGTGGTCTGGCAGCACATTCTCCTTCTAGGCGAGTTGTTGCCGCGCTAGTGTGCCTTCGATAGCAAGCACTTCTATTTTCATCTTAAAGATAAACCTATTAAATTATTGACATTTTGGGAGTGTCTGGTGTGCTAAAATTATGCACCCATATCAACAAAGTTTTACTGTAATTACTTTAACGTAGGGACTCAATTGAGATTTGCCAAGCAAGGTGGCTAAATGGCAACGCCATTATCGTCCATGCTGGACCTGTCACTCGTACGGCCGTGGCCGCGACCTTTGGAGGTTTTGATGGTGTTCTAACTAGACAAGGTAATTTTTAGGACACACTATAAATTCCTGTGACCGAAACAAAGGGAAAGACAAGTAGCGTTATTGTCGTCGTTAGGTTGACCGCGGCTTCACGGATGAGGACATATTAGCAGCGCTGAAGCAGGACGGCGTAGTGAGCGTTAAGAGAGAAGTTGGGAAGCGACGCGTGGGAGATCAGCTTACAGAGTTTGTTACAGACAGAGTTCTTCTCCGCTTTAATCGTGTGCCACCCACATAGGTATTTCTGGCGTGCAGAAAGGCATACAGTTGTTATGTACGCTGGTGCACCTAAAGCGTGCTTCAAATGTCAAAAACTAGGTCACATAGCTGCGAATTGTAAAAATGAGATAGCTTGTAGAAATTGTGGTGAGACTGGCCATCTTGCAGCTGAATGTAAAAAGGCACCTAAATGTGTAAATTGTTAGGGATGCCATGCATCTTCCTCGTCATTATGTCCGTTACGCGCATACGAACTTGAAAAGCGAAAGATTTGGATGGAGCGCAGACTACTGCAACAAGTCAGTGTAGAGCATCCCGCCACGGCTATCAAAGTGATTGATCAAGTTCCTTCATCAACACCGGAATTGTCTGCTAGACATCCTGTCACGACGCAGGGTTTCAGTCGCTCTTACGCATCAGTTGTGAGATCAGTTGTTGTGGAAACCACGGCCGGTCCAGAAGTAAAAATCAATCTTCCGGGAATTACAATGATCCCCCAGAAACAAACGATGAATCGGCTGGCTAAGCCTACCTCTATGACGAAGAAAACGACGTTCGGCAAAAAGAAGATGCTCCTGAAGCCAAGGATGCGTCAGGCTCCCAGGACAAAGAAAAGCGTGGCTGCAGCGTTTAAGCCCGTCATGAGAATTTTAAATGCTATATGCCCACAAGCTGTGGGATGTCTGAAGAGCCTTTTTAATGCAATTGCACCTTTGTTAGAGTTACTTAAGCAGTTTAACTAGAGTTTTACCCTTTCTTGTAATACATTGGATAATAACTAGAATTTTACACATACCTTGTAATAACATGACCATGGCATTAGATAGTTTAAATGACATTATATCACATAACCCTATGAATGTAAGGCAGTGCCAGACATGGTGGGGACCGCCAGAATTTAAAGTTGTAACTCTTAGCGGTGTAAAATCACCAATTTTTAGTAATCTTGCAGCCATCCACATTAATGCGGGAACGGGAGGGCTCAAGAAGTCAGGGCAACTCGAAACGCTGGGGGACATACTGGTGCAAGAGGGTTCTGGGCTAGACGTTGTAGTCATAAGCGAAACATGGCTAAAATCAGGCGACTACAACGCATATAGCATACCCGGTTTTAATTTGATTGGCTCAGGACGTGAAACTAGTAAACAGGGAGGAGGGGTTGGCATGTACATACGCTCGAACTGCCTTATACCCTCTAAGCTTGCTAAAAGTAGTGATGATGGTAACGTACAGGTTCTCAGGGTACATCTTAAAAAGTGCGGTTTTGAAGGATTTATTATCGGTATGTATTCCAGTAGAGTCACGCATAAGGAGGTCCTACTGGATTTGTCGGAAGAGGTACTTCCAATGGGTTCAGCTCTCCCATGTATAGTAATGGGTGACTCGAATATTAATTTGCTGGCTAATACAGACAGGGAAAGCTATATATCATTTTTCTCAGAAAGAAGCTTTTTTCATGTCGTCAAGCAAGTGACTCGCCCCGCTTCCGGTACATGTATTGACCATATTGCTGTTAGAAATTGTGAGGATTTCCTGGAAATCTGCCCGATAGTTTGGTGCACCAGGCTATTTTCGGATCACTACCCTGTGGTAGTGTTCTTATCTGGAAGGTATTCTCGGGCTACTGAGGCCCTACCTGCTCCGACAGCCTTATTAAGGATACACGATCGGAAGAGTGTCACTTTGTTTCTTGACCGAGTTGCCCGTTTAAGCTGGTTAAAAGTGTATGACGCTGACGGCACGGAAAAAGCCTTTGAAGCTTTCAGTCATTTGTTAGTCAATGAATATAATAGATGCTTTACCAATTTCGGCCAGAGTAATTTGAAACAGCATCCAAAGTTCAATTTTTCTGCAAAATTAAGGCGCTTGCGGCAAAGCGTTAACAAGCTTTATCGTTGGCATCTAAAAGCGCAGTCGGAAGAATCAAAGTCTACGTATTATCGTAGCTTCCTGCGCTACAAGCGTGAACTTCGTAACGCTAAGACAAATTTGTATAAGTCGTGCTTTAGACAACTCCAGGGTGACACTTCCAAACTTTGGAACTTTATTAATGGTTCGTGTGGCAGAGCCAGAAAGTCAGTGGAACTTCCCACTACTCTGGAAGCCAGTGTGGGCTTGTGACTGACCCAACGGATATAGTGACGGAGCTAAATCACCATTTTGCTACGGTGGGATCCAATACAGTAAAATCTCTCCAAGTCGAGGAAAACGTTCAGCCAGCTCTGGAGGCCACCTGGTTTAAGAGAGATTTGTCATTCTCTTTTTTGCCAGTAAGTACGCCCGAAGTACAGAGAAGTTTAGAATTCACGAAGGCTTCCTGGAGAGTTGGGGCTGCAGGAATCCCAGACCGATTGCTAAAGCTGTCCTCCGTCACTCTTTCTCGTCCATTGGCGCATATTATAAACCGTTCCCTGACTACTGGCGTTTTCTCCTGCTAGACTAAAGGTCTCCACAATTATTCCCTTATTTAAAAATAAGGGCTAATAATTACCGAATAATTACCGACCAATTTCTTTAGTGGATTACCTCTCAAAGATATTTGAAAAGGTAGTTAAGTCCAGATGCGAAGGGCACCTTAGTTCGATTGTGTTCTTTTCGAGGAATCAGTTTGGATTTCGTAAGGCACGCTCAACGGAGCTTGCCCTCGCTCATCTATATCAGGAGGTCGCCAATTCTTTCCAAGACAACCAACTTTGCCTTGGCGTCTTTTTGGATGTTTCTGCCGCCTTCAACTGTGTAAATCATTCGTTGTTCTTACATATGCTCGAAAAACTTGGTTGTGATAGCACTGTTGTGTCTTGGTTTAGGTCTTACCTAGCGGAGAGGCAGCAAGCGGTAAAGGTAGGTTGTTTTGAATCGACCTTAGAAGAAGTAAACATCGGGACGCCGCAAGGGTCAATCTTAGGACCGTTTATGTTTATCATTTTGATTAATTTCATTATTGCAGAGATCGCGTTAGAAGGGTCCTGTACGCCCATCGTCTATGCTGATGATACGACCTTACTTTTTCGTATTCAACCATCTGCGATACAGGCTGATGTACAGAAGGCTATGCAAGTAGTAGAGTATGCTGTTCTTGTGTTTGAAAAATTCGGTCTGGTGATAAATGCAACCAAAACAGGACTCACGTTGTTTCGCCCTGCCAAAAGGGTCACGCAGGTTCAAACGCTAGAGCTAAATGGAACGGAAGTGACACTTTCCTCTACTATCAAATGTCTGGGCTTAACTTTACATGAGACGCCTAGATGGCATGATCACTTAGACGTTATTACGCCTAAATGCTATGCGGTAATTTCATCTATTCGTCGTCTACGAGAACTAGGAGTGCCTGTCGAGGGTCTTCTTATGGTGTATAAAATGCTATTAGTGCCAATTCTTTGTTATGGTATTTCATGGTATTGTTATGGTATTTGTTATGGATTTCATAATAAAGGTATAACTCATAGGGCCGAAGTCATTTCAGAATGATGCCCTCAGGGCGGTATTTAACTTGCGCCGCATCGATTCGGTTCGCAAGTGTTTTCAAGACTTTAAGCTTTTAACTTTTAGGGATATTTACAGGGTAAAAATTGCCACGCTTGCATTTAAGATGCATAGGGGAGTTATTCCGGATGATGCTGGTTTTCCTATAAGAGCTGCTGTTCGACGCACAACTCGACGTGCAACGGAATTTGTGAGGCCAATCGCTCTAAAGCAGACCACTCGTCATGCTCTTGCATACACTCTTCCGACTATCTGGACCGAACTTCCCAAAGAAATTTGTGTACTTACCTCAGTCGGATTATTCAAACGCGAGGTGAAAAAATGGGTAACAAGCAAAAACACTAGTCAAAACTAGTTTCCCGTCAATAGGTTGAAATTGTGTGAACGGGAGAAGTGTTTAGCAACTTCAATTGCTAGTTTCGTATGAAGTGAGACATATTATAGTATGAAATAGATAATAGTGGTGTAACACATTTTGCATGCACACTTTTTACAAAAAATTTTAATGCACATTTTAATTAAGCATTGTGAAATTGCGGTTCCGTGAATAAACCTCAAATTGAAATTGAAATTGAAAAAAATTGTCGTAATGAAAGGTATAGCAAATTATCATTGCCCCATACACTATTTCTTAGCGGTACTATTAACAGAAAAAATGTTTATTACACTTTTAAATTTATCCGTAAATAAAGGTTTAAAAGCCAGTGATGAATTCTTTAAACCATGGGACATACACAAATAAGCTCACTGTATCTTGTGTCGTCTCTTTCCAGGCGAGGTCCGGAGAACTTCGTGTCACGACACGGTACGCGTTAGTTACCTCCAAGCCGTATGCACACACTTTATTAATTCGATGCCACAAATTCTGACGTCGAAAAAGAATATCCAAAACTGCTTGCATGTCTTGTTATGACCATCTTGATGGAAAGTAGTAAAGGTATGGCCGAATTAATATTATGCGGAAGACTTTGTGCTATGGCTTCAAGACTTTTGTACGTGATAAACACCAGTTTATTTCGTTTCAATGCGATTGAATTATTTGACTCCGGTGAGACCTCAAACACACGGCAGTTAATTGAAGTTGCAGAATGCTTCGTTTTGCCTGTAAGATTATGAAACCTCTGCAGTTAGCAAACCACACTTCGCGTAATGCATTCAATATACAGATAAGTGCAGCAAGATGTATCATTAAAGCTGTAGATTTTATATGCTTTTATTTAACCTACGTGTAAATAATAATTGTTACACAATGGTGCAAATGCTAAGATATAAATTATTGTGACTGCACAACGCAGCGATATATTTTTTTACAGTCTAATTTATTATCAATCTTGGTAAACATGTTTGAACTACGTCTGTGCCGATTAAACAATTTCATTAATTTAGGGTCTTGAAGCATAACTATTTAAACACAACTAATTCGCAAGTGCCACTTTGCAAGCGAAAATAAAATACGCATGTATAGCAAATGAAAAGGCATGCGAGGCATTATGCTGCTAGTTCCCCAAATACAAAAGTTTATATAAATCCCAAATCCTCTACATCTACTGTTGTACTGCGGACAGCTCGTCTAACAACGACACCAGAAGCAACACACCTACTCATCTCTAAACCTACGCTACGTTTAAACTGGATCGAATAAAATCAGAATACTTTGCCTCAATATTGAACCAGATATAAGGAAGGCAATAGCAAGGGCTAGAATCTTGGCGGCTGCTTGTTGTCGAAGTAGTATCAAAGAACGGTTCCAGTTTCTCGCCTCTTCCCGAGGCCTTTTAGGTAAGAGGTTTTTAACGGGTATTATGCCAGCCACATCGGCATCGAGTTCCACACTACCCGCTTCAGATGTGCGTAGAAGCAATTTTCCCTTTCACTACCAAAAAAGAAAGGGCCACTCGGGTAGCCTTGTTGGACGGTGCGGATCTCATCGTGACCGCACTGGAATCTCTCGGCATGCCAGCCTTGACCGCGATAGTCTTGGCGGGCCAGGAAACCTAAACGCCCTCGGCCCGGGCGGCCTAAACAACTTCGGATGACACGGCGGCCTCGGAAGTCCCGGTATACTAATGGGAGCAGCTATGCGTGATCCTGGAGGATCTGCTGGGTTCCAATTGGTAGTCCCGTTACGACAGTCTGTGTGAACGTGGCAGTGGCTTAAACATGTGCGGCGGAGGTCGAATGAACATGGACTGTCACAACCATTATTAGGGCAAATGCGTGGGCCCGTGCGAAAACAAGACCGAGAAAGGATACGCCGCGTCACAATATTCCTCTGAGACACTGTTTTACGCCGACTGTGATTGGGTATCCATAGGTATTCAGCGAGCCATTTACTCATAGGCTATCTCCACTAAATAGTACATTTTTCAAATGTTACCGCGGGAGGAATCTGAGGCAGAACCGAGTAAAAATAAGACCAAAGTTTAACTCAATTGAGTAATCTGACGAGAACAGCAAGATTAAAAATACTAAACATTGTTGCGACCTTTTTATATACGATAATGATTTAAAATACACAAATACAAGGCATTAGAGGACAACTGTATCGGTTATGCACTGTATACGATGATATGTTGTTATAAAGGGCCCATATAAAAGAGCAAATTTCCTAACCACCACCAGCTGATCTATCAAGAGACCCAGGATTGCGAAATGATGACATGTCTCTGGCATCTAATAGGCCGATCGTTTTCTCACCTCGAGTGTCACAGTGTGGGACAGCCTAGCGCGCTCCCACAGGACTAGGCAGTGCGATCGCCTGGCCAACCTGGCTACAACCGCGTTATATCTTGCAGCCTGTTGCCTTTAAAACGCTCGGTATCGCGGGATGTCGCACGGAGGAGATTATATAGACGTATGCTCTAAACCGATGGCGGAAACGGAAACGCATTTATTTTGATAGTCAACTTCTAACAGAGCGTTTGTCAGGAATCGTCTACAAAAATACAAAGGGGCTAATGCCGTTGCAGTGTTAAGAATCTATCTACCAGAGTTTACGTGGATCGCAGTAGCCCTGTAGACAATGCGGTTGAATAATATTTTAGAAGTGTAGGTCAGATACTTACATGTTACGCGTATCGTTTTCAGTTACTTATAAACAAACGCCCTAAAAGACAGACAATGCTGCATATACAGGCATGAGATATGACTATTATATGCCGAGTATGCCAAACTAAATAAATATAAACCGATTTTGAACGCATCTGAACAAAGTTGGCGCTAGTAAACCGAACTACACCATATATGGCTTACGTCGAACCACCACCATATATATACATATATATATATATATATATATATATATATATATATATATATATATACAGGGTCATTCATAGTCGTTATAGAACTTGGCAAGAAAATATTTTTTCCCAATGGAAAGAGGCGGTGGAACGTCTTGTTTAGGACAGATAGTAAAGTTTATAAAAATAGTTAGTCTGCCTTGTTTCTCTTACATAGTTGTGTGAAAATCTACGTTTGCGAGACAACCAGTCAACACATGAAGGAACCGATATACCAGTCTGTTCAAAGGAAAATTTTGCGCAACGGAAGACACTTCACTATCTTGGCTAGCGAAAAGCGAATAACCAGATTAAGGAATGTCTAAAAAGTCGATATGTTACGTAACCGCCTTTTCGTAACAAATTGTAATTTTTTTCTATTACGATCAAAAATGTACATCTAAAGGACCACTCTCACGCAATACCAAATTTAATGCCTTTTATTTTGGTGATGATGCTGCCTTACGTAGTTGCCAAGTAACTAAGCTTTTTCGACAGTCATAATTGTTATGTTTTACGTTAAAGCTTTTACGTTTAGAACCGTATTTTTTTCCATGACGTTTCCGTATTTTTTTCACTAGGAAAAAATATTATTTTGCCGAGTTTTACCAAACCTCAAAATGCCTAACTTTTTCGTACAACCCATGCAAGTATACATGCCTTCACTTTCAATATTGTAATCGAAAAAACTTAGTTACTTGACAACTATGTAACGCAGCACCATCACTTTGGTACGAAAATGGTGAGCATTGCTATTGCGTGAGACTGGTCCTTTAGACACACATTTATGGTCGTAATGGAAACTGTTTACGATTTTTTGCGAAAAAGCGTTAACGTAGGACATAACAACATATCGACTTTTTATGACTTTCTTCAATCTGACTCTTCGCCGAATACGCCGGTATAGTCGATTCTTCATGCGTTAACAAGACGCCTCCGCTTTCTATTTCCATAAAAATTATTTTCTTGCTGAGTCCTACCAAACCTCGAAATAAGTACATAACAATATGAATGTATTTGTATATATATATATATATATATATAGGGAACATGTTTCAGGTGTAGTCATAGGGCATCGCAGCAAGCTAGCTAACCTTAATCCTACCTTTAATCGTGCCAGTTAATTTTAAGTCTTGTACACGATTTCGGTGTTCACAGAAGAAGACCACACAAAAGGGTAGACGTCGCGAGTGAGCAAAGACAGGCAGCTAACGCGGTCCAAGATACGAGTTGTCGAGGCTTGAGCAAGCACAAAAGATAGTCCCGGTCCGACGGCAAATTCGCCTAAGGAGTTCCAGTTTATATATACCATCACGCATATATAAAGTACGTTGCAAAAAGTCGCAACTCATGTTTTTTTGTAAAAATTTCGGCGTGATTTATTTAAATGGCTAACATTTTAAGGGCATTCACAAGTATGGTCTTAATTTCGTTGCAATCTCACAATCAGTTTATACAGAAAATAAAAAGGTGTGAAAAAACAGTGTTGCAAAATATATATATATATATATATATATGGTTCAGGAAGTTTTAAAACATAATAAATAACAATTTGATGGGTGGCGGCGTGGCCTAGGGGACTAGTGCGCTGGTCATGGTTGTCATCTACCGGGGTGTCGCTGGTTCGATCCCTGTTGTTAATCGAATTTTCTTTGAGCAATGCTCATTGAAAATAGATGATAAACCATAACGCTAAGAGTCAGCGGCCATGCTGCCACAGGGACTGTTGGGGAAACCCTAGATATCTAACATGTCCGGCCCTCAGTGCATTGAAGATATACCTCAGGTTAAGTTCTAAGCCCGTAGGGATAACAAACGTTATTACAGTTGGTTTTAAGATAAATCAATTCCCTTTCCCAACGCTCGTTTCCTCTACTAATCAATAAGGTAAACCGTATGCACTAATTCATCTGTGACTCTGTATTCACTTACCAGCAATGCGTAACCTGAGAAACTCATCAACAGCATTTCAATCGAATTGTTGAAAAAATTACGTTTAAAATTCGACTAAGTTTCTAGGGATATTGTAGTGCATACAGTATGATTGGCTTTAGCGTGAACACTACTACGAACTACGTAATAACAAGCTGACTACTTATGAGTGTAGTTTTAGGGAAACGCATACATCTTCAGTCCAAAAGATTGGGAGAATTATACTCGGCACCGGCTCTGTGTCCAAATGTACCAGCCTCAGGTTTGTTTGCATTCGCAATCTCATGTCAACTCTTAGGCCAGAACTCTGAAAAGATATGTGGCCATTTAATAAGCGTTAGATCTGGCTATTGCAGGCTTTTAGCGATTAGTTTCAATGATAAAAGGTAAAACTCAACCTACGTTACACTAAGTATATACAGTGTATTTATCTATTCCAATGTAGGCATATCATGCATGGCCTATTTTAGGTCGAAATGGCACGTTCGGCTATACTAAGATAAGAAACTTTCGCAAACTGTTTTATTTTTAGCACTCATCTATGGTACTGTAGCGTATTAAATAGTTATGTTAGCACTCTTATCAGCGTAGTGTTTCTGTCCTGTTAGTTTTACAAATGCAGTTCAAAAACTTACATAACTGCGTTGTGAAATAAAGGGTGGCCAGCGAAGCGCAAGTGTCTTGATAAAAAAACGTTTATGCATTATTAAACGTTGCAATCTTGATAGCTTTACCATACCACAAAGTGGTAAAGCTATCAGCTTTACCATTTTACGATCAGGCTGATAGCTTAGGGTTATGTGGAATACATTATCTGGAGAATGCCCTCCTGCCACATAGTCTATCCTTTTGCCATAGTTTTGACAATATATTGACGCCTTTTGTGATATATTTTGCCAACAGGTACGATATTCCAGTGTATATTGTATCTGTTGGCTGTAAGCCCATCTTGTTGAAACCATCATATTCAGATCCAATCCGTCAGAATCTGGCCGCAGAAAGTTCTTCACCACGTCTTGGTATCGCTCGCTGTTGGTGGTTGCAGTCGCTTCGCGGGCGTTTTCAAAATAAGGGCCGATAACGCCGCCGCTCCAAAATTCGTACCATTGACTTTTCGTAAATAATGTGCTTGCTCAAGGATCATTCTTGGACTTTCGGAGCCACAAATACGAATGTTTTGCCTAAATCGTAATTACTAGACGCAAGTTTTTACAATATTTGATGCGCACTTTCTAGCTACGTTTGCCAGTAAACAGCCATTTTCGTAAAAGGTTTTAAATAAAACACAAGTTGCTTGATACTGTATTGTTCCACGCTAGCGGTTTCGTTTTCATATTCACAAAACAATGGCGAGGACAATTAAACACCGCTCAACAAGAGACATGCGCTCCGCTGTCCACCCAGAAGGTTGCATAGAAAGATGAGTATGTTGAAAAATTAAGTAACACACAATCACGCTATATAAGGTTCATAAGACAACATCATCAAATAGATTTAAAAAATTGCATGTTTTGCGTATATCGAATCAAAACATGAACAAAGCTTTATTAAATCAAAGTTATCAAGTAGTGACAAACTTACAGCATGGACGTCAATGTAGAAGTGATGTTTTTTCTCGTCAGGATGTAAACCGCTTACGTTGGCTCGCAGTAAAGGATCCCCATGAAGGAAGTGAGGAAGACTAGCCACAACCGGCGTCGCGAAAATCCATCTACCCTCAGTAGCGTCGAACCTGCTTGCGTCGAATGTTCCCTTTACGTGTGTCGGTGTTTCGCAAAAACAACTACACGAAAACAAATTATGTAAGTTGCAATTTCCGGTAGAAAAACTCTAGGTAAACTGGATACTTTTTAAATCACGTAAACAACAAAACCGTTATTTAAACGCGTGCTGCTAAGCTAATTAAATGTTACCGGCTACTATTCGTAGTCGGTAACATTGGCCGTTAGTGAAATTACATTTGATCATGCTTGCCTAGGGTGTGTCTATCCATTTGCAGAGAAACAACCTCATGGAAAAGCGCTGGGGCTGGCTGGCGGGGAGAAACCCCCGTTGATGCACGTCACAAGGGAGCGCCGTACACAGACGCTTCTACAGGCTCTGGAAATCTGGTGCCGTAAGACCGGCGACGGCAGTGGCCTCCTAGAGGTTTGTTCGAGACAAACAAGGAAGACCGGAGCCAAATTGGAGACTACCACCCGGGTGGAGCAGGGAGCAAGGAGCACCCTCAGGATTAAGGTCGAAGAGGGAAAAACCTTCGCCGACACTCTCCGGGGTGTTAGAGAACAAGTCAGGCAGCAGGAAGGCGCCAATATAACGGTTAGGGGGGTAGTTAAAAGTAAGGAGGGTGACCTTATAATTAGAATAGAGGAGAGTGAAAAGGGCGCAGGAGAGAAAATGGCGGCGGCCATTCGGGAATCTGCAAAGATGCAGGCCGACTGCCGAGAGCTTAACCAGGGGCAGACCATCGCCCTGTGGGGGATTGACCCACTCTTGGACGGGGAGCAGGTCGAAAGCGAACTGCAAAAGGCCTTGCAGCTTCCGGCCGGCGCCAAGATCACAGCTACCGAGCCAAGGCTCGGAAGAGCTGAAGTTTGGTACGCACTGGTTACGGCGTCCCCGGCGGCGGCAAGAGCCATATGCTCCCGCAAGACCCTTAAGCTGGGCTCGAGGTGGTGCAGACCTGAGGAGTGGATTAGGCTCCCCAACTGCTACAAGTGTCATAGGCCGGGCCATAAGGCCCAAGACTGCAAAGCAGAGAGCCAGGTGCCTCGGGTATGCCACAAATGTGGTGAACCTGACCACCTGGTAGCCAATTGCAAAGCAACGACACCAAAGTGTCTGGTCTGCGGAATAGAGGGGCACCGAGCGGATAGGATGTCTTGCCCGGCCTATAGGGAGCAAGTCGAGCAGCGGCGGGAGGCCCGAAGGGGCGTCGCCAAGGGACAGGTAGATGGCAAGGAGACCCAAGTAGAACCCCAAATAACCAAGAAGAGCAATAAAAAGGGGAATAAAGACAAGGGGGCTAAAAATAAGAAGACAACCGTTATCCCAGCAGAGGACGGAAAGGGTGATTGGAACTTAGTAGGTAGGGGCCCTTTATCCGACCAATGTTAAAGATACTTCAGGTAAACCTTAACCGCTGCAGGGCGGCGCATGACATGCTCGATGAGATAGTACGCAGAGAGTCCATAGGCCTCTGCCTGCTTTCCGAGCCAAACATAGCGATCACCAAGCGGAAGGCAGACTGGGTATCTGACGCAGAGGCGGATACCGCAATCTGGTGGACGGGTTCCGAGAGAAACCTCGCGATTAGGGGCGGGGGGTCGGGGAGGGGGTTCTCCTGGCTGGAGATTGACCGGGTAGGGGTCATCTATAGCTGCTACTTCTCTCCCAACAGGGAGGAGGAGGAATTCGAGGAATTTCTCGAGGAACTTGCCCAGAGCGCGGGGGCACATACAGGTAAGAGGGTAGTGATCACCGGGGATTTTAACGCAGCCAGCATAGCATGGGGTAGCCGAACCACAACTAGACGGGCCCAAACTCTACAGGAGTGGATGGCTGAAAAAAGTCTAATGGTTCTTAATGACGGAAGGGTCCCCACCTTTTCCAGAGGGAGCCAGACGGCCTTCATTGACCTAACAATGGTCAACGAGGCGGCCTTTCCACTGGTGGTAGAGTGGAGGGTGAGGGAGACGGAGGAGACCATGAGTGACCACAGATACATCTGTTTCACCATCAGTACCCCCGAGGTGGCCCTCGCCCCGCCCCCTAGTAAGAGATGGCAGATGCGGAAACTCGACGCCAAGATTCTAGTGGCTGAAATAGACGAGGGTTGCAAACAACTGGGAGACACGGTGGGGGATGAATATCAAATAATTAGCATACTCTCTACAGCATACGAGAAAGCTGCTCCCTCACAACACCATGGGAGCCGCCACCCTCCTAATTACTGGTGGAACAAAGGGATCGCAGCTGCCCGCAGGGCTTGCATTAGGCTAAATAGGATTTTCACGAGAACGCGCAGCTGGTTAACGCAAAGAAAACGACGGGTGGGATTTTACGGGGAGCGAGAGACCGCAAGAGCTGAATCCCAATTGACGGAGTACAAGGCTGCTCGATCGAGACTCCGAGGACTCATCGCCAAAAGTAAAGCCCGAGCGGAGAAAGAACTGATAGACGCGGTGGAGAGCGACGTATGGGGCCTGCCGTACCGAATAGTTATGGCCAAACTCCGGAGACCTTCCCCGAAACTCCCCCCGGATGTGCTGCGGGAGACTGTAACCGGTCTTTTTCCGGCACAGCCGCGGAGAGAAAACGAGGAGTTCTCGGTCACCCCGGAAGACATTCCGGAGGTGACGCTGGAGGAGGCCGAACAAGCCCGGAATCGGTTGGCAACCGGTAAAGCGCCCGGCCTAGACGGAATTCCCCCAGAGGTAGCGAGGCTACTGGTCAAAAGGTGGCCTAAGGTCTTCCAAGACCTTGCCAACAAGCTTCTGAGAGAGGGGAGATTCCCGAGGCTCTGGAAAAGGGCAAGCCTGGTTCTAATCCCCAAACCCGGGAGGAAGACGGGGCCTTCGGCTTACCGGCCCATATGCCTCATTGACGCCATGGGTAAGCTCCTGGAGAACGTTATAGTCAAGAGACTAAACGACGAGATTCAGGAAAATAACGCCCTATCAGATGCCCAGTACGGCTTCCGGAAGGGCAGATCCGCATTAGGGGCTCTAAAGAAGGTTCTGAAACGGGCGGGTGAGGAGACTATGAAGACCCCTAAAACAAGGGGATTCGTGCTCCTGATCCTCCTGGATGTCAAACATGCCTTCAACACAATGAATTGGAAAGTAATTGTGGAGGCGATGAAGAGGATCGGCTTTTCCCTCTACCTCCGTCGAATGATTTCGAACTACCTGGATGACAGAGGCTTGGTTGCAGGGGGGCAGGAGTACGAGGTTACTGCCGGAGTCCCACAGGGCTCGATTCTAGGACCCGTGCTCTGGAACATAGCTTACGACGGGGTGCTCGAGATACGAGGTCTCCCGTATGGGGTGGAGACGTTGGCGTACGCCGATGACCTTGCACTCATGAAAACGGCCAGGACCGAAAGAGCCCTGGAGAGCGCCGCCAATGAGGCCTTGTCAATGGTGTCCGAGTGGATGGAATCCCATCACTTGAAACTGGCACCCGACAAGACGGAGGCGATGTACCTAACAGGCAGAAAGAGGACGACCGGCATTAACCTCGTGATGGCGGGCCACCCGATAGAAATCAGAAAGAAGGTAAAGTACCTTGGGGTCATGCTAGACACTGGACTGACCGGATCGGCACACGTTAAGTACGTGGCCGAAAAGGCCCAAAGGGTCTCCCTGAACCTGGCGCGGATCATGCCTAGGGTCGGTGGGGTGGCTGAGGTGAAAAGAAGGCTCCTGGCCTCGGTGGCCGAATCAACGGCGCTATACGCAGCCCCAGTCTGGGGGGACATGGCAATGCGGACACCGAAAAATAGGGGGGCACTAAGGTCGACCCAACGAACGCTGGCAATCAGGGTAAGCCGGGCGTATCGAACAGTCTCGACCGAAGCTCTCCTGGTCCTAGCCAAAATGCTGCCATGGGACCTCCTAGTGGCTGAACGGAGTAAAATGTATCTAGACGAAGGTCTGGATCTCACCAGGGCCAGGAGTGCCACCATATCGGCCTGGCATGAGGAATGGGCGCAGGTAAGACCCGGTGCGACCACAGGGAGCTGGACCAAGAGTCTGATACCGGACCTCAGGGCATGGTATGACCGCCGACACGGGGAGCTTACCTACTGGACGACTCAGGTTCTGACCGGACACGGCCAGTTCCAGAGCTACCTGTCAAGGATCAAGAAGGCCATCAGCGATATCTGCGTACTGTGCGACTCTGGAGAAACGGACAACGTAGAGCATACTGTTCTGCGGTGTGATGCTCTCAGGGAAGCACAAGACGCAGCACCAACCGCTGTGAGAGGCCGACCCATCAAGGAGGTGGTCTCCCATATGATGACTTCGGCGGAGGCATGGAGGGAGGCGACGAACTTGTTCGACGCTGTTTTGACACTCAAGACAGCCAAGGAAACGGCCAGGCGGGAGAGGTTTGAGCGGGTCTCTCGGGAGAGTGGTCGAGACGAGGAGCCGAGGGAGGGGGGAGGGGGTAGGGGAGCAGCCAGGCCCTCATGGTCTCGACGCACCCTCACAGGACGGATTACAAAATGGCATCCCCCTATCCAACCGCAGGTAGACATGCGGGATGATAGTCAGGGATAGAGCTGATTGAAGGAGAACGGCAGAGACGCCTCTCCCACGGCTTCGATGTAATGCCAAAGTAATACCGAGCCTGGGGGGGGTGGGGAGGAATCCGGGTTTAGTGGGTTTGCGAGTCTCACACTAGTCACGCAGGCTGCTAGTGGCGCATGTGCATCATGCATTACCGAAACCTCCCAGAAAAAAAAAAAAAAAAAAACTCATGGATGCCTAAAAACTTACTTATCGAGTTCGAGGTCGCCAGTTTCATTAAAGAGGTCGCTGCCTCCTTGGAAGCGAGCGATAAGTTGACCATTAGCACCCCATCGTTTCTGTAGATACAAGGACCACGGCTTAAAAAACAAATCTGAGTAAAACTTTACGCTCCTCGGCGGTTCCTCGAAGGCTGGAAAAAGCGTGCCATCTGCAATATAAATAATGTCGTTATAACATTACTATGCCAATGTAACTGCAAACCTAATGTTTTCATAGCGCTCGAACACTATAGGAACAGTGTGCATTACGTTATTTTGATCGTAATGAATCTCTAGGATTATATTATAGCTATATGTTCATAGAAGCACATATGCCCTTCAGAATTATATCGAAAAACCATGCCACCACGTCACCATACGTAGCAAGGCGTCCACGCTGAGCGCACCAAAGCAAATGCTGCAACGGACAATGATTGAAACTGCTTGAAAACACTCGCTCAAGAGCAGAAGCTTCATTCCACTCAGTCTACGCACATAATGCGTTGAACACTGTGATGTAGGGTGTAACTCTGGTAAATAAGCGCGTATCGCCGTGTCTGCAACAGATTCCACGTACGACATAATCTTAAAACGGAATCACCTCGAGTTGCGCAGAGCTACATTCTGTGCCCGTTTCTCTGGAACACAGCATAGGACCCTGGTGTGCATTGACAGTCTAGCTCTCGTATCTGACGTACTCATTCTAGAAAATACCTCACCAGAACTATCTCACTGGCCGAAATAGGATGAGATCAAACGATACAAAACACAGGATACAAGCTTTATGGAGTCGGTTAAACTTCGCTACGTAGAAGCGAGTTACAATAGCTAGACTTCTTTCTTCCTATATATATATATATATATATATATATATCATTTTATTGTATTAGCACTTTGGAGTGAACAATTGTCTCCGCGTGAACGTGTAGTCACGTGTTCTCTAACCCAGGATTAGCCCAGTTCGATAAAGTGCCTCGAAAAGATGCTGCGTTTGCTCGATAATGTCGAGAGACAGTCTGACGCAAACATTCCGATGCTCTCGAGTCTCCCGTGGAAAGGTTAAGGTTTCGTCCCACGCGCTGAATCAAATTAGTGTAAGCGGTGATAACCCTCCCATTGTTTCAAAAACCAACAAACAAAATTGGTGCGGATAAACAGGAGACCGGAGACTCTAGTGTACACGGAAAACCAGCAGACCTCGATGCTCGACTGAAAGTGTCATTTAGAGCCGAGTGGCGTGCTGTTCGGCCTGCGCTTAAGGCGCATGACAAGCCAAGGCAACTACAACGACATTGATGAGGAACGACTAGGTCAACACCAAGCCACAGTTCCTGTGCTCATGCGTGTCGTCTCGTCATCCAAAAGAGTCCCTATTTGTGGGTAGGGCATGCAACCAGCCCCTTGACTATTTACGGCTCAAAGCCTGGCTTTATCAGCCAAGATGGGGGTCTATCGATCAGGCTTGCTAATCGCTTTTCTTGCAAGGGGGCTGTCCAACTGCTCTGCTTAGTCCGTTCAACTGGAGGGAAGTCTAATAAGGACGACAATCTCTTGCCACAGCGGTAAGCTGAATATTTAGTATCTCCTCTAGTGTCTAAGCTAAGATCATTAAAGGGCTGTTAAAGTCCAGGCGATGAGGATAAATCGCAACCTCTAACTAAGGTGCGTTAACCTTGAGGCTGAAAAGCAAGATCTAAGGAGAAACAGGCCACAGTGGGCCCCCAATTGAAGTAGTCTGCCTGTGGCAAATTCCAGTTTGTCTTTTCGTGCAGCTAGTGCTTTTGCAATCTCATCCGGCAATAAGGGCACACCTAGCAGCTCCAGGTCAGCTTGGTCAACAATGCGGCAGCCAGGGTATAGGCCAAGGAGGCCCGTTAAATTTAATAATTCAATTCCGTTATGGGCTGTAACATATACTTCACATTTGCCCGGGTTCAGAGTCAGGCCATTGATCACATCAAAGTCAATGACCTTTCGAATATCGTCCAGTACTGTCTCCGCTCAGAACGCCGTCATCCAAGTACCAGGCCTTAAGGGGCAATCGCAGTCCATCCACTATCTTCTTGATACATAGAGAAAAAAAAGTGGAGGACCCAGGGAATCCCCCTGCTGAAGACTTGTTTGCGATAGCATAGTGTTATGGGACATAACTGATGTGATGACTGACCGTACGCCAGATTGTCTAGTGAAACAGGATTTTTCAAACGCGTAATAATTCAGCCTTTTCTTTAGTGCAAACATCCTTGCTCCGAAGATAAGTGGCATAAAACAGGATGGGGGCGAGCCCCATCTCAGCACATCAACTACTTTGGTAATGGCGTCAGCTAGTCGCTCAGCCGTACTGCCTAGTGCACCAGACAACAGGTCTTGTAGTAGGCGAGGTCTTATAAAATCCAAATAGATTCCGAGGAGCATGTGGGTGTTTGGAGCGGAATACCAGGCGTAGAAGTCGTTGTCCTTGGCAACAGCACAGAAGGAGGTGACGTCACGTAGCCAAAGATGAGAGAGCTGGCTGGAGAGACTAGCAAAAACAACCGCGCAGGCGCCAAGAGAAGCTTGGCGTCTGCAGAGTTGAGTAACGACAGTGGCAGCTTGAACGGCGCTGTTGTTAAGATGGAACCACCGGGTGGTGGTACAGCGGCGTCACCAGCTGCGGTAACAACAACGCCGACAGCAGATCCAGCTGACCCACGTCCGGAGGAAAGGCAGACGACGATGGTTTTTTCGTGGTTCGTAAGCAACGAGACAACAAGACCAATCATCGAATGCAGCGTGGTAGTGCAACAGATGACATAGGCGGATTGGAAGTCTATGCTAGACCTGCGAAGATCCGCGCCTTGAGAGTGGCACGATTGGCGCAGAAGACATCGGCGGTCGGGCTGCAAGCGTGGTTTACTGGCAAGGGCATAACTGTGGAAGCAGTTTGGAAGCTACATACACATGGTAGTGATGCTGTGTTCTGTGTGGTGGTGCGTGACAAGATTACGCAAACTGTTGCAGAAATGAATTCTGGCCAAAGGAAAGCCTGTTTCGTCGCTGGGTTGGGGACGTCCCCTACGAGAGGATGGTTAAGGAGAGTTTTAGTGCGCCTGGCGGTCCAAGCCCCCGTAAGTGACTGACCAGTTCTAGAACTGCAAGCGTAGTGGCAAACATACCTCTACGAGTGCTTCTCTGGAATTGTGAGGGACTTAAAGGGGCAATGGATCTTGCACGTGATGACATGTTTAAGTTGGTTGACATTGTACTCCTCACGGAGACATTTCAGCGGGACGAAAGCATATCAATGATATGCATTCACCAGCTGGCTGTCTTACCTGCGGGAGGTCGGGAAAGACCTGTGGGTGGGTTATCTATCTACCTACAAAAACGCTTACCACCGATGCAATGCGTCAGGAAAAATTAGTACTGCGTGGTGCTCTCCTCTGGGAGGGTAAACGTCGCCGTATTCTATTTCCCCATTTAGTTTCACAATTTTGTCATCCGTGAAATTGAAAGCTTCGATGTTCTCAATGAAGCGGCCTGAAAACACCAACCAGTGTTGGCCGTTGTCGATGTTCCCGGTATTTGGCGAGACCGACATAATCCGCCGCGCTTGTCTGCATTGAGGCAGATTAATCTATCTCTTTTAGACTAGAGCGGTAGGCGGTCTTGAGGTAGGCCCTGACATCGATACTACCTGTGGCCAGCTGGAGAAGACGATGAGAAGTGCAATGAAGTGGAAAAGGTTATGGCAGAAGAGATCAGGCCTGTGGTACTCTCGAGCCTGCTACCTAGCCCACGTTGAAGTGCTCGAACTCCTGCGCCAAGCAAGAGCCAAGGCACTATCATCACTGCAAGCCAGGTGGGGCTACTTTGAGCGTAGAAAGGCCTATATAAGACTCTGCTATGATCATAAAAGGGAACACGCGAGGCGGGAGGAACGACGGCTGCTTGAAAGAGCAGAACGAGAGCCCTTAGCTTACATCATGCGACCTCATAGGGCGGGGAGTCCGCTTAGTGACGGACAGGTAATGGGCCACCTAACCTTTTTTTCAATCGTGACGTTGCGGCCGTATCTCCAATCGTACAGCATCCGCATTGGAGCAGTACAACATGAATCTGCCTTTCGGGGTGGAGGAGGTGTGCCAGGTCCTACGGTCACTCCCAAAAACAAAAGAGCGCAGGGCCCGATCAGGTCTGCTATGAGCATTGGATGCAGTCACTCCCTCTCTTGGCAGAAACTCTTTGTGATTTCTTTAATGAAATTATAAAGAGGGGGCACATTAAAGATTTTCTGTAAGTTGGTTATTCGGCGGATTGAGCAAGTGGCTGAAGAGGCACTTCCCTTGGAGCAATTCGGTTTTAGGAGAGGCCGAGGCACCCGTAATGCAATCCACGTTCTCCAGTCAGAAATCGAGCGAGCTGTGGCCCAACCCAGAGGTCATCTGTTGTTATTAACTGCGTCAAGGCCTTTGACAAAGCCCCTTGCTATCTGCTGGTTGAAGCATTCCAACGAGCAGGAGTGGGTGGCTCTCTCCTGAGTGTAATAGCAAGTTTCTTTGAGAAGGACACCTTGTTGGTAGGCGGTGAGCAGGGTGTATTGGAGATTAATCAAAATGTGGGAACTCCGCAAGGAGACCCGCTGAGCTGCGTCTTGTTTACACTTCTCCTTGCTGACCTCGTCGGTTACGTCCGACAGGAGTACTAAAAACCGTGGTGGTGATGTATGCAGATAATATCGTGGCTGCTCATCGCGACCTAGGCGCCATCAAGCGCATTACCTTTATGATAGATGCGTTCTTTGTCTCGAAGGGATTTGAGATAAACACCAGGAAGACCAAAGCCATGAAATTCAGGCGTGGAGGTCGATTGGCTGCCAGAGACGTTGCTGCGGTCAACCATTGGAGTTTGTTAACTCTTTCCAGTATCTTGGCCTTCGGGTTCGGTTCATTATATGGGAACGACGTTCACAGCGCATATAAACGAAACAGTACGGAAGGCACTTGTCTCTCTTTATGGAGAAGTAGGCAATGTCCGAAGACCGTCCGTTTTCTGCAGTGAGGCTCTTCATGCTTAAGATTGTTCCGGGGCTGATGTATGGCCTTGACAGGGTGTGGAACCACCTCACACTAGCTAATTTTAACCAGCTTGAGAAGTGTTTCTCATTATATATGAAGCGAGTGCTTTGCTTGTCTATTCTAGCAAGGAGCCGCTTTGTATATCTCATGTCAGGTTGTCCACCAGCTACTGAAACAATCCGACTAAGGCTGAAGATGCCGCGCACAGTACCATACGAATGTTTCATTTCTGAATGGGAAGCTAAAGTCGAACAGGCCAGAATGGAGGTCGGTGGCTTGGACGTTTTCAATACCGTGCGCCTTTGGTCTGGTCCTGCATGTGACAGTCGCCACGGGCACACCAGGTACATAGTGCATGGTTATCACTACCTGGTATGTTCAAACGCAGCCTTTCACGAGGAGAACGAGTTGTGCACCTGCCGGTTCTGCCTGCAGAGGTGTGCCAAGTACCATGCAGTAGAATGCACAGCGCTGGACAAAACATCATTGCACTACTTCTCTCGCCGAAAGCGTGAAGAAGGTAGAGTATTATGAAGAAACATCTTGAATTGTATATTATACTCAATCTGAGTGAAATAAATAGTTATATATCTCAATAATGTGTTACTTTCCGAAGGCTAAATGCTTCAAGTCTTCAAGAAGTTCTACGCGGTGTCACCAGGCTGCAAAATCACTGGTGATACTCAGTCAATTGCGGTCTGGGTAAAAGACTTAAAAAGTGTAAATACGCTTCTTCAAGTGTCAAGCCTAGGAGAATGCCCCGTATCGGCTGCCTGCCCGGCCATCACCTCATTTATAGCGAGAAGTGAGGGAGTCAGTCCAATGTTCACCGAAGGAGAGATTGCCCACGAATTGGCAGAACACGGAGTTACCAAAGCACGTCGGTTATATCGTTCGTCCCCTGGTGGTGAGAATACCGCTGACGAAGGTAATCCTCAGTTGTTCTTGCCAGCCACCGGTGTCCGTCTTTTTCGGTCATAGATCTCACCCGGTTATCCTGAAACCGGGTCAAGCAAGAAACTGCTTTAAGTGGTTGAAACCCGGACATCTTGCCGACAAAAGTCTGGGAAAAAGCTCTGCAAGAATTGCGGAGGCCCGGATCACACCGCCGACTCCTGTCGTAGCGCTTCGAGGTGTGTGAACTGCCAGGGACCTCACCAGGCGGAATCTTCCTCATGCCCGCGGCTAGCTTTCCTGCGTGAAAAAAAGAGAATAATGCTTGATGGCCGCATGCTCCAGCAGTTTAGAGCGGATTATCCTGACGCGGTCATCGGTGAAGCTGTTCAGTGTCGCTCGGCTTCTGTCCAAGAGGACCAGTCTTCCTGAGGTACGGGGTCCCACCTATGCTACTGTGGTCAAGGGGATTTCGCCAGCAGCGGGGGCCGATCCGAGGGTCGTTCTACCGAACCCAAAGCCCATACCAAAGATCAAGAGGAAGAAACGCAGCTACATGTCGCCTACGGTCAGGACCCACCGCTCCCGACGTTTGAAAAAGACCCCGAGTACAAGTCAGTGACGCCAGATCGCCGATACCGGTTCGTAGCTCTCGGGACTGGCTGATCTTCTGCAGAGAATTAGACCAGAATTATCTGCCGTGTTGAGATCCCTAGAGGAAGCGTTGAGACCTCTCATGGGACTGCTTTCCGTGGTGGGCAAGTTAAAAGCTCTTGTCTTGTAATGACAGACCACAACGACAACACGCCTTACCGCTTAATCGGCGTTATTCAAGATGTCACTCGGCGCTGGCGGTTGGTCCGCATTTTGCCAAAATCAGTACGCAGGCCGAAGTAGCCGAAGAGTTCACCAAGGTCCTGTGCTCAGTCGCAGAGAACAACGACGACACGGCCTGGCTTTCTCTGTTCTTCTTCGCGCCTGTTGTCCTCCGCCTCCCCGATGGTGGGAAGGATGACCGGTCATTAACGGTTATCGTCCGGAAGAAGCTTCGCGACTTTGCTCAGGGGAGACGGTTTGACGATGGCAGTAGCCCTCCTTCAAACCTACGTCCCCGCCAGCGGACAGTTAACACCGTCCGGCTAGCCATTACCATGCTCTCGAAAGGCGACGTTTCTTCAGCGGCCAAGGTCTTAATCTCAGAAGACACGCTGGCACAGAAGCCCAGCAAGACGGCTTTGCTGTGGGATAAACACCGCCCCCGCCCCTTCACCTCTCTCCTGGCCCAGCCCTCCTCACGTGGCCTTGCCATCAACTTTTTTTTTTTTGATTTCCCGTAAGGCAATTGCCCGTGTACGGATTTTTCATGTCATGGCTAAGTTTACTCCACTCCGGCATTTACCTTGTCTAAATTGGAAACCATGCAAACCAATTTAAGAGTGGCCGGTCTGGGTCTCGAACCCAGTCCTCCCGAATGCAAGGCAAAGGCTTTGCATCAGCAGACTATGTTCGGTCTGCTATAAGAACGTTTTCGCAAAGCTCAGCCGCGGGCCTTGATTTCATCAGACCACGGCTTTCACAAGATCTGCTATCCCCCGCTCTAGGTGCTGCCGCCGACCGGCTTGCGGCTGCCCTGGCCAAAGTCGTTGATCTTCTTCGCTGGGGTTCGCCGCTCTCCAAATAGCGACCGCTCATCTTTGGTGCCAGACTTTTCGCCCTTAAGAAGAAAGATGGCAGCGTAAGGCCCATCGCATGTTCATCTGCAATGCGAAGGCTGGCGGCAAAGATTGGCATCTTAGAGAATAAGGCAGACATCTCACATGCTCTTGGTGTCCATCCGCTTGGGTTTGCGACACCGGGAGGATGCAAAGCCGCAGTGCACTCGACTCGATCGTTCCCGGAGTCACGCTCTGAAGCTACCCTTGTGGTCAAGCTTGACTTCAGAAACGCGTTTAACAGTATTCGGAGAGACCACTTATTGAGCGCGGTAAGCGCCCATGCCCCAGGCATGTTTCACCAGGTGGAACTAGCTTATAAAGAGCCTTCCTGCCTTCTCCTGCCGCACGATGTCATAATGTCGCAAACTGGGGTGCAGCAGGACGACCCTGTTTTGCCTGGCTGTCAAGGAGTTGATCGATTCTCTTGAATACCCTCTAAATGTATGGTACTTAGACGACGGTGTTCTGGGTGGCGCCCCCAATGCGGTACTGAGCGACATCCACCGAGTCAATGAGTTTGTTGAGCTGAGTGGCCTGGCCCTAAACCCTGCAAAATGTGAGGTCCATGCTGTAGGAGGTGCTGCTGACTCCAAAGTGCTAGAGGCGCTCCCAGGGTGCAAGACTGTCGGCACGAATTTAGAGTTGCTAGGCGTCCCCCTATTCCCGCAAGGAGTTCTGGATGTCTCCAAGAAGGTGGCTGGTCAAGCTAGAAAATGCAATGCCACGCATTCACTTGGTAGGTTCTCATCGAGGCCTTTTTCGTCTGAGATCATCATTTTCGGCTCTTTGTCTCAACTACCTGTTTCGAGAGGCAGACTGCTCGCAAGCTTCAGGAATCCTTGGACGACTCAACGACCGCGCGATGTCTACATTAGAGGCGTTGCTAAACCTCAGCCTTTCCGCTCGTGCGCTAACAAGCTCTACTTCCCGTTCTTTGGGGTGGCCGAGGGTTACCTGATGCGACTGGCTTATCGGAGACAGCTCTGGCAGCTTCCCTCCATAGGTCTATGCAATAGACAAGAACCCTCCTGGATTCTGTTGCTCTCACGGACTTCGAAGCTCTATTGGAGACAAGCCACCGCAGAGCAGTCGCCCTGTGCGGCCACGAGCCCGCCGAGGCTGGACACCAGAGAGAATGGACAGCAATTCTTTATGAGCAAAGAGTCGAAAACCTCATTGCGGAATGCGCCACGGACGCCTGATAAGGCCAGGCTGCGCGCCGTCTCCTCCAAGGGGGCAGGCGCATGGCTCCACGCCATACCCTGTGCTTAGATCGTGACCCTTTTAAATTACGAGTCGGTAAGGATCGCGGTCGGACTTCGTTTAAGGACAGACCTTGTGTACACTCATGCCTGCGTCTGCGGAGACGTCGTCCAGCCAGATGGACGTCACGGGCTATTCTGTATTGTTAGCGCAGGTAGGCGAACAAGACATCAAGCCTTGAACGAAACATTTAGCAGAGCTTTACAATCCAGTGGTCTACCGTGCGCCCTGGAGCCCGTCGGACTAGACAGAGAGGGCGGGAAGAGACCTAACGATCGGACCTTAACTCCGTTTGAGCGCGGATGCTTGCTGGTTTGGGACGCGACAGTTACTGACTCATTAGCCCCTTCAATAGTCAATGCTGGCGCGGCTCGGGCTGGTTATGCATCGGCTCTCGCCGAGGCAGGCAAGGTTAGAAAGTACCAGAACATTGGTTACCCGTACGAGTTTCACCCACTTGCCTTCGAGACCCTTGGCGGGCCGGGTCAGTCACTCGCAGTTTGCTACAGAAAGTCTGTAAGCGGCTAATTCTAGCCAGCGGAGATAAGCGAGCAAGTGATTTCCTCAGACAGCGTCTGTCGCTGGATGTGCAAGGGGGCAATACGGCCTCTGTTCAAGGAACCCTCCAGAAATGGCTGGTCCCTACACTGGACCCCCGTAATGGTGCACACGTTTGCAGGATCCTAAATGTCATAGTCCGACCGTGCAAGATTAATTACATAAAAAAAAATATATATATATATATTACAGCTTTGTGTAAGTAAACCTGTTAACTTTCTGCCAGGGTAGCAGCATGACCAGCTCTAGGTGAACCGAGACCGACCATTGAGGGAGAAAGTGAGTCGGTTGTGGTGGCGTTTGCCCAAAGCGAGCGCAATATGTCAACAACTTTGGCTATAGATATTGTCAACCTATTTACTGCCTCTCCGAAAAGTCCAAGTTTGCTGTGAAACTTCTTGGAAAGACTTGAACAGCGGCGAAGATGTCTTCCTTGCGTGTGAATCCGGAATCTGTTGATGGTGGTTCAGGCCCTATAGGCCCGCTTGGTGCAGACACATATTTCGCTTTTAGTGCGCTGGCGGTATGTTCGTCAGACGACAACGTGCCTGTAGAGATAAGGATTCTAGCAGCATTAGTAAAGTCTCCTTTGGATACTTAAGCTAGGATTATTCGAGCAGCATTGAAGTACACGTAAGTTCACGCGTTTTCTTTGAGTGATTCTGTGGGCCGTCAGGTTATGTACCCTGATGCCATTTTACATTATAATGAATCCCTGACTCCCTGGTCCTCCGGAAAGGCCCTTTTGTGCGACGCAACCGTGTGGGACACGCTGGCGCCATCTTACAGGATTCGAGCCTCGAGATCAGCAGGCGCTGTCGCTAATTTAGCGGAGCAGCGAAAAAGTCTTGAAGTATCGCGTGTTGGAGACAACTTTTATAGTACAGCCCGTTGCGATAGAAACAATAAGGGTCATGGGCGAATCTACAGTAAGCTTTCGGAGAGAGATTGGGAAAAGAGCGGCAAGTGGGAAAGATGAGAAAAGGGCGGGAGATATTTCTGCTGCAGAGAATATCCATTGAAGTGCAACGTGGAAATGCGGCCGCGGTGCTAACCTCGCTGCTCTCAGGCACTGGTTTTCTGGGGTTGACCTAAACTTTGTAGTACAAGTGTACTGCGTATAATATAAATAAATAAAATACGTATGACAGTTTTAAAAAAATTATAACGAGGTGTGTTTAAGCTTCTCAACAAGTGGTAGTAAAGCAAGTAGTGGGTGAAGAACTTCAGTAATAGTTTTGATGACTTCAACTAGCTCCGGACTTAATACGTAGTCCATGACAATTCCACCGAGGCGTGCCCAAGGAGTCCAAGACAACACACCGAGGCGTGCTTCGACAATTTTTTTTTCTTTTTTTTTCTCGTAAGGCAATTGCCCGTGTAGAGATCTTTCATGTCATGGCTAAGTTTATTCCACTCCGGCATTTACCTTGTCTAAATTGGAAACCATGCAAACCAATTTAAGAGTGGCTCGGTCTGGGTCTCGAACCCAGTCCTCCCGAATGCAAGGCAAAGGCTTTGCCACTAAGCCACCTTGCTCGGTGAAGCGTGAAGCGGCTATATGCCCTTCAGTCCCATATCTACGACAGATTTACTGTAGGCTACACTGACTTGCTATATGACCGGCTCGGAGGCACATGAAGCAGACCATCAGCTCGTCCGGTTAGGGCACTAGCGCGTGCGACTTATAACCTAGAAAAATAGAGGTCGGAGGTTGTCGGTTGAATGTAAGTATCACTTAGTCTAAAGGCTTCCGTCCGTCGCCCCGAATTAAGTGCAGGCAACGAACTTGAGTCACTCCCGATTATTTTAGTTCCTTGAGGATTTCTGCCTAAGTCCTTGAATGAATGAAGGAGTCCAAACAGCGATACTTGACTTGTCACCAGAAATTATATTTCTGGGGACAATGTGTAAAGTGTCTTTAATAAAGTTAGCAGTGACCATTCTCCGAAGCTAACAGGCGTGTTACCTTCAGTAGGTTGCCTACGAAAGACGACTTTGGCCATGGTACCTGCGTTAAGATCATCTCTACGCTTGTCTAACTGTTTCAGTTTTCGTGCCGCTAAACGTTTCTCTTTGTGGGAAGTGTGAATGTGAATCCATGTTATTACCGTTCTTGTTATCCGCTTCGTCTTGAACAGTCTGTTGTACAGTCTCGGGTAACGTCTTCCTCTTCTTAACGCCAAAAGGCATGTTATTTTTGTCGTCGGGGTAATGTTTTTAAGAGCGGGTCCATCATGGACAGCCTCTAAGCTATTTAAAACGTTCTTCGTTTCGGATTCTGTTGCAGCCAAAATTTTGGCTGCTTGCTCCTTCAATCATTCCGAATCTGACTGATCTTGCATCGAATAATCCTATTGCTCTAACAGTATTCATTATTAGATAACACATATGCTGCCGCTCTAAGCGCCCCTGATATAAAATGGTTAGATGTGTATATAGGCATACATGCCAAGCGAACAATAAACTAATCAATAAATCATAGAACACAGTATTATTTAGACCGTAATTAGAACAGATTAGTGTTGTTGTTGCTGCCAAACGTAGTAAATATACCGTTAGCTATTTAGGTGTATTTATTTGAAGTTAATTTACCTGTACCCTCTATTGCGTTACATCTATTTCCATATGGGACGAGTGTCCTGAAAATAAAGCCATATGAACGCATATTTGTATTGGAACTTAAAATTAGAATATGTGGTTTAATATTCTTAATAACTATAAAATTAAAATAATATTCTAACCAAAAGGTTATTAGGGATTTCGGTAGCTCAGATGACTCCGCGACTACAGGTAGACATACATTATTTTTACTGTTTTTAGATTTCCTCGGAGATCTAACATAAAACAACAGAATTTTCCTCATTCAGGCTCTAGCCCTTCCTTCTATATTCTTTTAAGTAGACCCAGGGTAAGTAACAGCTAGTTTCACCAATAATATAGTTTGAGCAGCAGTCAAAGGCAATCGACAAAAACGGCGAGTCGATAATATTTCTTGTTCGCAGGGTAAGCTATACCCTGTTTGAAGGTACAGCATACGCTTTCTGTAAACATTCATTGTCTCATCGCTGCAGCAGCAACTGCTGTGAACACGACCTGAAATTCGTCGGCTGCCTGCTGTTTACAATGGCACGGTGCATGGCAGCGTTATATACAATTTTAATTAAGCTCCCTAAAGGGTGGCAGATTGAGTTTGGTCTCTAGGCGCTGAAGCCTCCTCACTCTTATATATACTGTCCAATAATAAATACTAGTCGCAGACTGAGTTGGGACAGCTTTACTCAGAGTCAGCTATCGAATTTTTAGTTGGACAACTAAGATCACTACCAAAATCAGTTGTTTGTACACCAGCTATGCTTAGGCAGTATTTACTCGTCCGAACAAATACCAGTGGTCCTGACGGTTAAGAGTAAGCTGAAGCGACAATAATGTCATGCGTATTGTGGCTTGGAACTCGCTACATTTGCTCAAAATATCAAAACTGTTTAATAATTTTTTTCTTTCCTGCAAGAACTACATAGTTGTCTTTGTTCTTCTCTTTTCTCAATAAACAATCAAATTTACCCTTTTTTCTTTAGACTTTACATGCACTGTAATATATTTGTGTCAATGGATTTACTACTTACTTGAACGTGTTAATAGTGACGATTTGATTAACCCTTTTGGTATCGGTATACACCCGCACTGTCCGTTGAGTACTAGCATTTTGATAAGCAAAGTATGCACGCTCAAGACCAGCACCGACATCTGGGTCGTAATAGCTGTTGTAATGCGACAAAAAAACAGGTATAAAGCTGTCTGTTTATGGCCTGGCAAGTCAAGTGTATCACATTTTATTACTACGCGTATTGATTGCTCTTGAATGTTATATAAGCCGATTGCAAGACACTATTATTGTCGCGGCTGTCAGTTGTTACGACAATTATAATTGCGTTCGTGCTCAACAAAGTATAAGCGCTTGTCCCACCAAACACGATTCGTTACGGAGCCACTTGCAGCATAAGTTTTGCATTTAGCCACTATTTGTTAAGCCTAAGGCTAATTGTAAAGAAAAGATACGTTGCCTAGGGTATGTGGCGGCGTGGTCTAGGGGACGCTAGTCATGATTGTCATTTACCGGGGTGTCGCCGGTTTGATTCCTGATGTTGATCCAAACTTTTTTGAGCAATGGTCATTGACAATAGATGATAAGCCATACCGCTGAGAGTCAGAGGCCATTCTGTCACAAGGACTGTTGAGAGAACTCTTTATATATCTCATTATGCCCGGCGCTCGGTGCATAAAAGAAACATGGACATAACAGCGGCAATGAAACTGCCGTGTACTTCTATCAAATAATATAAAATGGCTAACAAATCCAGCACTGAGGTTTCACACAGATGCTCCAGTAAGTTGACTCTAGTAAAAACTCTGAATCCTGGCTGCTTTTGCAGGTTGGCCCCAGTAGCCCCCTTAATGTCTGCTTTTCCATTGATCTTATTAGCGAAAAATCATCGCGCTTTTTAAGAGTGAAAAATAGTCACATTTTAACCTCCATCGACGCTTAATTATAATGCCCGCATCGGTCAGGTTCATACGGTGCGAATCCTGCGCGCCCTGCGCTGGCCAAACTCACCGAAGGGATATTGCTAGTGTGGCAAGACCTGCTATTTTTTAAAAATGTCTTTGTTTCGAAAAGGAGAATCGCCAACATATCCAATTCAACGGACCAGCATCACCCAGCTCCAGGCGTTCACCAGTAGCCCTCGGAGAGGACATTGTTGCGGTCCAGTCCTCCAAGCTTCTCAGAGTCTTTTCCTCTGGGCTGTGCCATATCCGAGACTTGGCACCTAAAACCGGCACTCTTCTACCACGAAAGAGCAGTACACATTAAGGACACATACCTCCCACTTGCTAAAAACGGAACTCTGCTAAAGGAAGTAAACAAAAGCCTGCTCTGCTTTCTTGTAGTTGAAAAGCTGGTAGACTTACTTAATTTTGCGCTGAATATGTAATACCTGGACGATATGCATGTAACACCTGAATGAAAACCGCTTTCCTGCAGAAGAGCCAACGATGATGGCCGAATACGTACAAAACTTTGTAGGTTTTCGCAGAGTAAGATTGAATTGACGCAAATGAAGTGTCCATGTCTAGGTTCTCCTCTCTTTCTCGGAGGGCGCTTTAATCAAAGCATTCATAGATCGTTTTAAGGAATGTTGACGTAATTAGGAGATATCAGCAGGTCGAAACGTGGCCTTGGCTTCTCGACGAATAGGGGGTGTCCGTGAGAAAATAGACACGTCGGTTGCGGGCTGAGCGATAGAGGCCCAGGACTTCCATGAGGTACACTGTCTTCAGGTTACTTACACAACAGTTACGGAATTCTAACTGTAGTCATTGCTGCCAGCGCCTTTCGGCATTCTTTCTTGATATGCTAAAGTAAAGATCGGCCGTTCGACGTTAGAAGCAGTCCCAAGTAGGGAGACTTACTAATGTAGGGTAGGCCGGAACCGGCCAAACGAAGCCCATCGTTAGAGCGAACTAAGCGCCTGCCCGTTCTGAACTTTATGGCTACTGTCGTCGTCAGATTTACGATTGGTCCAAGCTCAGACGTGGTCGCGTGAAGTCTGGCTAGGGCCTGTTGAACCTGAAAGCGACTCTTCCCGTAAATAGCGAAATTATCTGCGTTTTATAATCACGTTTACCAGATTTCTCAGACCCCAGATTTTCGCGAGTAGGTCCTAGATATGGACTGAGAAAAGTAATGGGCTTAAGTTGTTACCCTGCACCACGCCCATAGTCTAGAGAAAAAAAAGCAATTTGGGCGCACAGTCATCTATTCTGAACTTGTTGCTTTGCAGGACGGCCACCAATAGATTGAGAACGACAGAAGGAAGACCAGCTTTGACTAGAGTTTGCAGAATAGTGTCCCTAGACCCTAGGTCGAAGGCGGCATTAAGATCTACAAAATACGGCGTACAGGGGTGGGGACTTGGCTCGAGCCTCCCATGATGGGCTTCAGCAGGTTGACGCAGTCGTAATCGTAAACCGATTTGTCGGAAACCGTGCTGCTTAGTAGTGCGTAGATTACAATTCTTTTTAGGAATGATAAACAGTGTAGCTTGAGGCATTGAGACGGGATTATGTCAACACGGAAGCATTTGTTAAATAGTGCCTTTCAGCATAGAACCAAACTTAGTGAGCTTTTATATGCTCATTCCCTACTTGATTGGGGCCGGTTGCTTTGTTGTTCTCTAAACCCTCTCAAAGGATCACGTCTTCCACCGTAAAAACGGTGTCAACGCGCTGTATTTTGCTTAGAGTGACCTTATACCGGACATAGATAAAGCAGAGTTTTCTGGGTACGGAATCGCTGGGTTGTAAAACATTACTGCAAGGTAATTGATGAATTGTGGAGAATTAGCGGGCAGGGGGTCAGACCACTAAGAGTCAGCTACCTATGAGGTGGGCGTTAGACTCTCGGAGAAGGAACGTATCAGATTTTTCGAGATACTCCATCGGACAAAATTGTGCGGGCAATCAAGCTGGAGTACTTTCTGCATTTGCTAGCCTCAGCTAACCTGGAAGCATGAACTGCTCGGTCCACACCTGCACCATCGAAGGGACTAATGATTTGGTTACAGTTGCGTCCCAAACAAGCAGAGGCTACGCTCAAAAGGCGTCAAAGTCAGGCCGTCAGGTCTTTTCCA
>QVRM01001088.1:0-102849 GCA_003439945.1 Dermanyssus gallinae
CGTTGTTATTACGACGCTGGTGATAACGATCTCAACGAGCAAACCGGTGAGAGCACCCTTCTGGTAGGACGCCCGCCGCCGGACTATCTTGCCCCCGACGGCAACTGCCCTCCCTTGATGTTCCCTCCTACTGCGACCGAGGGAGCACGTGTATGCTGTCATAAATCACCCATACATACATACGACATGCACGCCCGCCAAGCATATAGCCTAGCCTGGTGGTAGCACAGGCTATTATTATTATCATCGTCTTGGCATTCCTCGGGGATGCGTGTCTCCTGCATGAGCAAGCAGCTGACGCAGCTTCAGGGCTGTTACACCTCTGAGGAGAAGTTCCGCGAAGTTCCATCAGAACATCGCGGAATACCCATGGACGTTCACAGTGAAAACACGTACTACGCGGCCATATGCACGTGGACCTGGTGGTAACGGATACGGTGATTTTGGCTCAACTAGAAGAAAAGCAACATGTAGCTACGCAGATGCACTAGGACCTCCTTTATTAGTTATTCGCCAACGGGTAAAACGGGCGCACATTAGTGGGGGGCAGGTCTTGGTTTTGGCGTAGAGCAGCAAGCCGCTGTAGTTGTATGAAGATCTGCGTTCTCGTGACTTGAATTCGTGGACTGATTTATCAGCAGAGAACGCCAAGCACAGCCGCGGGCCCGAGACCTGACAACTCTCAGCGCTAGACACAGGCAGTGCTATAGCGCTCCTCAGTGGTCTGCCACGAACTAGAAACTAGCCTTCTAGGCCGGATCGAGCGTCGAGCTAGCCCACGTTCATCTAGGCGCCGATTCATTCATAGCTAGACCGTCACACACACACTATATATATATACAGTGTATCAGCAGCATGCCTCTGCTGCTGGTATAGTAAATACTGACGCTACGTTGTTACAGACGCAGCACGTTAGTAAACCCGAAAAATAATAGAAAGGGGAGGCGGCAAAAAGAGGATACTCACTTGTTGTCTCTTGTAGTCAATAATAATAATAATAATCCCCTTCTCTTTAACGGCCTCAAGTGTACCTCTTCTCACCTCGAGTATGACGTTCTACATGCTAGGCTAGCAGTGCGAGGGCGTATTTTGTGTTAAGTTTTGGCTCATACTTACACAAAAACAAGGACGGCACAGACAACAACAACAATAGCAATAAAAACAGAGACAAAAGCTAACTCTAGAACAACAACGACTACAATAACAGCTATCACCACCACCTTTACTACAGCTATTTCTCGACTGCTTTTATTACCACAAGCGTGCACGAGGGCTGCACTAGTCCATAGAACGTTCTAGTGCGAGCCTTCTTGTTTTGGCAAACGAGTTTAGATAGATCTGTTGTAGTTCCGCTCACTCAGGCAGGACTCTCGAGCCCCAGCAAATCTCTACTCGAACGTCATGGAACCCCTGAAGGCCTCCTAGTCCAGGGACACAGACCTCTCTCTCATCGTGGCCTTCCTCGCTGACGACAACCCAACTGCGGCCAGACAGACAACATGCAGCGGCCTTTAAGTAACAGCTTTTATATATATATATATATATCTTAATTGTCCTCCAGTGCGTATCAAGGATGCTACGAAACTGTGTGTGTCGTGCCCGTGTCGAATCCGCGACTTCTTCGCCGGTCGTTACCCTCCCATTCATCGTGTACGTGCGTACCATGTAACAAATGAAGTGCTTCTATAGTTTCAAATTCAACATTTCGTCAATTTCTGACCCACCGTCCTTGTAGTTTCTGTCATAATGCCGTTTAAAAAAGGCGTCCTAAAATGTAGCCAAACCGTCGACAGCAGCACCTTTATTGTAACGGCCGTTCAGAAATCAACAAGCCAAAAAGTAAACTTAACAGCTACGACAGCGACATATATATATATTAATGTCAGCAAACCTAATTTGATTTTTCTCGACCCACACATATATATTTATATATATATACACATCTACATTCTGGTGGAGTTTCACTCTCCGCCTATTTCGGCTTCTCTGGCTGCTTTTTTTTTGCGCCTACACTTCGAGATAGCACCAAAGGCAGCTAGAGCAACAACAGCTGTTACTGGTATTTGCTGTTGTTGTTGTTGGTGGTGGTGGTGGTTTGTGTTTGTGGTTGTTGAAGTCGTTCAAGTTTTTCCGTTGCTGTTGTTGTTGTGGTTACTGTCGCCAACGAATCCGTCTGATTTCCTTTCGATTGTGAGATCGAGCGCGAAATGCCAATTGATCGACAAGAACGAAGGCGCCTTCCCCCCCCCCCCCCCCCCCCGGCCTTCAGGCGAGACTCGATACGACCGCATCCAGTGGCAGCGGTAGCACAAGAATCGTCCCATCATTACAACCATGGACACCACCCACAACGACAACCATCTATATATCTATCTGTCTGTCTGTAGGTGGCCGATCCGATACTTGTCGGTGCGGAGTATATGTACGCTTACCCCCCTCTCTCTCTCTCTCTTCATGTCCTCTCTTCTTCGCGCCCCAGGTCTCCCAGTATCTTTCTCTCTCCCTCTCCCTATCTCTCTCGCTCTCTCTCTCTCTCTCTCTCTCTCTCTATATATATATATATATATATATGCACATATCAGTCATTTCGTTCTGGTGGAACTCAGATCCGAACAGAGCTGCAACAACGAACGGACGGCCGGCCGGCCGGCCAAACAAGCGGGTGAGAAAACTGCTGAACCAGATCGTCGCGGAATCGGCCGCGCTCCGTTCGAGATGCCGCCTCCGTCTATACCCCGCGCCCCCTGCCTCCCCCGTCGCTCCAACACCACCACCACCAGGGACTATAGAAGACTTGTGCCTCCCTCAAAGCCTGATTGTCTGTGTCCGCATCCCTGAGCTGTCCCCCGTCTGTCTGAGGAGTCGTGGGCGCTTCGGAGACGGCGCAAAGTTGCGAGAACGAACCTCGAGCTCGAAAAAACCTGGATGACCGAGAGACGAGCAGAGGCGAGACATCGACAAAGAACAAAACACTGAGCAAGGAAGCAGACCACGTCAATCATGAGAGGGAGATAAAGACAGAGAGAAAACAATACAAAGAAATACAAAAAAAGGCAGACTGGGAAAATAGGGCGAGTGCATAAATGGCTTCGGGTGAACGGGCGAGGTAGAGTGTCGTTGGGAGATGGCGCTGTGTCGAATAAACGATTAAGCAAGTGAGCATGCCTAGTGCAGGGAGTTATGTACATTTTTTTGTTCTTTAATTTAGTAACCTTTAAGCTAGTTTGCAAATCCTTGGAAAAATCGCGTCTACAGGGCGGACATGTTGAGACATGTTTTTCGGGCTCAGCTAGTATTTAACGTCCACGGGACTGCTTTCGCAATGCCTCGTGGGACGGACCCTAGAATTACAAATGTCGACGGTGGGGCTCGAACCCGTGCACATATGTGTCTCCTTCGGTCGCGAGACGTACGCGAATGCACCCACCACGCCACCGGGCTCGACATGTTGGCTCGACCCCAACGGTTGGATGCTACTCCGTTGACATCCATGCCCACTAAACGCCTTCTTCCCCTCTTAAGCTTTACTCCCTGATAGCTCAGATCTTCATAGAAAGTTCTTTAAGCGCCAGTGGTGTAGTGGAATCACAGACGCTTTGGGCTATCTAGCGAAATGGCGAGCGCCCTATCAGATCAATTTTCTGGGATCGCCCATAAGTTCCCACACTTGTCCAACACCTGCAAGCCCGTGTTTAGGAAGCTGCGCTTCCCTACGGCTGCTCTCGGATTGAAGCAGTGTCTCTCTTTCTTTGCACTTTTCTTGCACTTCCATGTCTAAATTGTGACATTCCTCTCCCTGTCTTTTTACGTCTGCATAGGAGCCCCTGAGTTCCATAATCGTTTCCTTTAGAGTGCCTTAAAATCTTAGGGGATCGCTCCTATCAGTTTCAGAGCAGCATTCTGACTGTGCGGCATATAAATATATATATATATATATATAAATATAGTTAGCTAGGTGACAAACACGCATCATCAAACCAACTATACCCGTAAAAATTCGATAGGCCCGCCCGCACGCACGAGACAGTTCGATTCCTGTTTGTTCTCTCTTTCTTACTTTGTACCACCCCTCACCTCTGTGCCCCCCCTCGTGCGGCTCCGCCCGTCATGAGTAAGCAGAGTTTCGACTCGGATAACGTATCTGCCCGCATGCTGCAGTTGTTCATGCGAGCAATGCATGTCAGACGAATCAGGTCGTTAATTCACTTTCGTCCGTGTGTTGGCCGGTCGCGCTTCTACTGCCACATGGTGGTCAAACTCCACTACCGTGTAGCTAGTTAGACACAGTGCTTATGTAGCACGTCGCATGATGATGATGATGATGATGATGGTGATGATGTACTATTATCAGTATCATTATCATTGCCGCTATCAGCATCTTTGTTGTCATCATAACCATTATGATCTGCCGATTCAACTAGCGTGACGCAAAAGCTAACTGTAACAAAAGCGCTCGACAGACAGCGGGCGAGCGAGCGGCATTGGCAGTTTTTCACATGCATTGACGGAACCTTAACCAGCTAACGAACGAACGAAAATATCAACGAACTATGCTCGTTACGGTGATGACCGTGACGACAGCGAGAGGATGACCAAAAAGCGCTCACATGAGGGAAGCACGAAATCGAGGCGGAGTTCCAGCCCCCTCTCTTCCCCCTTCACCGGCACCATCTCATCGGCAACCATCTTCGTCATGGTACGGAGAGCGGTAGTGACAAGGCGCTCAAAGCAACTAGACTTATCGCTCCGGGTCGCCGGTCGGCTGCTGTGTGACTTCTACAGGGCTGGGGCGGTTGTCCGCTGGTTTACAGTGGCCATACTCACATCACAGCACCCAGCACCTACCTACACACACACCGACGCAGAATGTAGCCTTCAACTGCCTCTATCCGGGCCACCGGTATACCGCTACTAATCTATGTGCTATCATTTTAATGGTGCCTCTTTGTTATAATTCAACTGTTGTGTTGTTAACCTCTTCTAATTGTTTCTACCAGTTATGCATGTTGTGAAATTGTATCGAGTGTTTTCTGAAGTGCTTCCAGTAATTTCATCGGCTCAAGAGCGCCAATCGTAGAGGCAGCTACGATTGACCTATTGCCCCTACACCATTCAAGTCTCCTTGGTTTTAAAGTAGCTTACTAGTTAAAACATTACAGATAGTAACTCTGCAATTCTAATGCGTTAAGTCGCCCGTTTACTCTGACAAATGCATAACGAGTAGGTGCCGTAGATTCGTTTATCCTTGTGTAAACACAATCATTCATACTACATACACACATATATAACCATTATAATAATGTTTTGCAAGTGCCGAACGTGCAAAAGCTAGCTAGTTGTCAGATATACGACTGTTCGTACTGCCGTATGCACTGCAAATAATAATAATACCAACAAATGAGATCACATGATTGTAAACAATAGTATTTTTTTTTTTTTTTTTCAACGCTCTTGCAACTACATTTTACGCAACTTAGCCCATTACGAGCGTCTAAAATGTACAATCATGTGATCTTCCTTGTTTATAGTGTGTAATTGCATATATGCGGCAGTGCAGAGCAAACAGTCGTATCTTCGACAACTAGCCAGGCTTTTTGCGCGCTCGGCACTAACAAAACATGATTTTTAAAACATAGCTGTACAAACGACCATCGGTAGCATTGACCTTTGATGGGAATGGGTCAAATGATGGAATACTTGAGAAGTTGACTCAATCACAACCGCAGCAGCAACGAATCAACAACAAAAGCAACAACAACCATCATAGTTAGCGGCACTACGCATTGTCCAATCAGACAGAGCGACCATTGATTGGCCATACGAAACGATACGCCTGGAGGGCAAGTTTCACTCACAACGCGAACGAGGTGCGTCGCAGTTCATGGCCGGTTGTTGTGAGTCAGGTTCAGTGATCGATCTCGTCGATACAATCGAGATTGGGAGAAAATCACACCATCTCTATTCTGCGTCTACGCTATAAAACAGCCGTGTGTAAATACGCCTCTGACGGTTCCACGAACACTGAGTCCGTTGTACCCCGTACCGTTCGGCGTTCGGTCATCGATTCGCGACCTCGAAATTGAGGTGCGACGTAAGACATTTCACTTAAAGGATTGATGACCCTTAATTGGAATAAATTGTCCCCGTACCGAGGTCGGATTGTGGCTGACTAAACATCTGTCATCTGCCCGCTAATAGACGACACTCATGCCGTCAACACCGGCACCCAATACGGATTCTACTATGTATCTGTTGCTGATACGAAAAATACCCTCATATCTGCCGCACTAAACTACTAAATATGAAATATGTATGCGCAGCATCTCATGGGCAAGGAAGCTACAGTATACGCAACTGAAGCTTAGAAATATGCTTAACCTTAGTCATGGTGTGCATATTTTACTCTTGTCTAACTTATTTTTTTCTGATGGGTTCTACCCATGTCCATCCACAGCGTAGCTTAATAAACAATCAAGCTGTTATAGAAGCAACAATTATATTCTTAGCTAGTTTGTATACTACTAAGAATAATTGGTAAGTATAGATGTATAGCAATCGCTAGATGGTCAAGTATGTAAGCAAACACTTGCTCGTGTTACTGTCACGGTAGCACTACTTACTGTATGCAGGGATAATCACTAGCACATTGTTTGATTGTCGTTTCGTTTAAGATGCGAGATACGACTATTAGCCATTGAAGTTGCCTTTACGAAAAATAGCTATGCGCACTATGGTAGCGATATGAGTCTACAAGTACGGCCTGGCAAGCGGCTGAATCAGAGACAGAACGAGAGAGTGTAGACATTAAGCGTTGAAGTTGGCAGCCCTCGGGTTTCATCTTGGTGTGCTATACGGCACCGAACGATTCCACGATCCCCAGGGGTGTCATAGGTGCGCGAGATGCTTGGGCCGCGACGCACGACATATATCACGCCTCAGCATGTCCCACAGTTCAGTCGATAGCCCCTCCCCCCCCCTACTAGCAGGACGGCAGAACATCTAGTCATGCGACAGAAACACTAGTTGTGTCTCTCGTGCATGGCAGGGATATATTTTACCAAACCAGAAACGAGCATAACAATTTGAAATAAATTCCTGTTTCTTTCTGGCTTATGTAGCATAATCGCCTCCTAAGTCCTCGCTTAAGTTAGGTAAACGATGTTTTATCAATACAATACTTGCGAACTATTATATTCAAGATTTAGTTTACTGGATTTTTGAGATGTGTTTTACGAAATGCTCACCGCACCCCTGAAAAGTCTGCTGTAGTTACAAAGCAGGTTCAAAAAGCCTGAAGAATCTCATGATCTCATCTGGTCAAAAATGAACCAGTATTTCATGATTTGAGCGAGTGCAACAGAAATTAACGATCTAGCAAAATGTACCTCTGGGCATTCCAGACACAACTAATGTACATTCGGGGATCGAATTGTTGTTACCTGTGACGAAAATGGGCCGTTTACGACGATGTGAAGAATTTTGGTGCCAACTTTCTCAGAAGACGCCAGCGAGACCAACCCACTGAAATACATTTAAATTGTAGTTGCTCTGTGTTTGGTGGGATAGACGTGGCACCGTTTACCACGGGTGTCTACTGTGGGCAGTTCGACGCACTGTCTGCCGCTCGCCAACATAAGGGGATAAATAAGTACACTCCATTGTGGATAGAGAGTATTTTTGAATGAATAGAAAAAAAAAAAAAAAAATATATATATATATATATATATATATATATATACAACGTAAATAACGAACCTTCGGCATCTGCCTGTCATCAGTCATCCTGGGAATCCAACCCATTATGGTTGGATAATGGGTTGATGAGCATGACCACTCATGATCAGTCATCAATGCTGCAGGACATCATTTTATGATTCATTTGATGACATTCATTATTCATTTTATGACATCACTTTATACCATACTTGGTTTGTATATATATATATATATATATATGAGCAGGAACAAAAAGAAAGCCATACTTGGCTTCGTCAAGCCCGAGAGCACCACGAGCTGTCAAGAGTTTCGACTTGAATCGAATAGCCGACGGGTGTCAGTCTGTCTATCCGTCAAACAGACGGAAGGAGCTCGTGTACTATGGCAAGCTAGTAAACTACCACGACTTTCTCTATTGTTGAGAGGAGCAGTAGTGGTGGTGCTGGACCACACTTGACAACAATCACAATAGCAACAGCAACATTCGCCGCTCGGTACGACTTTCTCTGGATACGAGCCTGCACTGAAGTGCACTAGCGTAACTCACACTAACCAAAGCACAGATAATAATGATAGTAATAATAGAAATACACGAAGTAGCAGTAATGGTTGTAGTAGTAGTAGTAGTAGTAGTGGCAGTCGTAATGGTGGTAGTACAGAAATAGTTAACAGCCGATGCCGCTTCTTGGTACCACCGTTGTTACTGGCATAGAGCCGTTTTTGGAGAAAATTGACAGCCGCAATAGCATGACTTGACCGTTCAGGCTTGACGTATACTTATTCCTCTTTTCTTCACCCCCTTCCCTCCCTGCCGAACACACACACACACACACAAAGACACAACCGCCTTTTCTCCAGTCCTCCAGGTACTTCCGGGCCGAAGTACGGACTGGAGAAATAGCACTCCGGCAGCGACAACGACGACAACAACAGCAACAAGAACAGCAATAACAACATAACAATAATAACTACCTATAACAACAACAATAATAACAACAACAACAACAACAAACCAAGAACGATATCAGCACCACCTACAGCTACAATAAAACAACAGCAACAGCGCGTTTTCTGTATTTATGTGTAGGTGTATGTGAGGACGCACACGGCACGGGCCGACACGGACCGAAATGAACAAGCGAATAAAAACGGCGTCACGTACGCTACACGATTGTAGTGCCAACAAGGTGACAGCGACATCACAACGAAAACAACAGCAAAGCAGCACTTCATACAGTATGATCAAGCACGCCAAAAAAAACTGATGGCGGGTAGTTTTTAATTATTCAGACGATATTATACAGGTAGCGTAGCAATCGAATCATAGAAAATTAGTCGCATTGACTGTATTATTATTATTATTAATAGCAAAGAGCGCGCAGATATATATAGTTTGAGCTTGGAGTAAGCTAAACAATAGCGTTTGAAGCAAAGCCATTTCCAGCCGAATAAAGTAGAGTGAGTCGGACCAACACGAATATTTAAAATCTAACAATTAGTTCTAATACTAACAATCAAACAGCTGCAGTAACAACAACAGCAACATCAACCACACCACAAATCACTGCCACCGTGGAAATTATTTTATACCAAGAATGAATGGCCCGACTAACTTTTTCAGCTAGGTAGGTACTATCTAAGCACATACACTTCCTATTTTTTTCCTTTCTTCTCTGTATACAATTATCTGGTTCAACAACCGGGTTGGTAGCAAATGGCGTCAACCAGCCGCTCGAGTGCGCTATTTTGATGTCCTTTTTTCTACGTAAACATGTTGATTTAAAGGTTTGTAGAACTGCCCGTCTACAATTTCAAAAGCCTCACGCCGACTACAGCGCCAGAAGGGGCAGTCCTTCGGAAGTAACAAAAGCAGGTGTCATGAGGACCAGTTTCGAACGGTGTTTGGTGCAACCAAGGTGTAACGTATCAGACCTTCCAGTGACAATAGAACAAAGCGTGTGCGTGCGGTAACTAAACGTTTTTTTTTTCGAGGCCTTAACTGCAACAGACAATTTTACGCTAATTTAGGTGCAGTTTGCGGAACCCAATACGCCAGCGTACAGCACCTTTCCCAGATGAACTACTTTATTTTCGAGGAGTTATATGAGTACCAAGAATGCGCCACGTTATGTACGGCCAAAAACAGCGTTGAATGAGGAAAACTTTGCTAAAAGTTCACAAACGTGTGATTGCTGACTGCCGATTGAAGCTGCGCGAGATGACGGAGGTGTCGGTATTAGCCCTGATGCAGTATATCAAATATTGCATCAACATTTATGTATGAAACAAATTAAAGCCAAGTGGCTGCCGCACGATGGATAATAACGATGGAGCAAAAATGATACGCTGCTGAAATTCAGGCAGCAAATTGAAATCATTAGGGCGAAATCCGCAGGACTTTTTTGCCGAAAAACTTGCTAAGCGTTGATGAAACCTAGGTCCATCAATTTACTCCAGAGAGAGAAGATGCCACCAGGCAGTGAACTATACGCAATGCCAAACGCCTTCCCTAGACTAGAGAAGCATATCTCGACCGTAAAGGTTTTGGCGACCGTCTTCTGGCACGCAAATGGCATTCTGTCAACCGACCACCTCTTCTACAGGAAGAGCAATTACTGGAGAGACTTTACCTACGCAATACCCTTGAAAGACTATACTGAGCCATAAGAGGTGCGTGGTCTTTGATTAGATGCTTTGATGTTTTTGATCCACAATATATATATATATATATATATATATATACATTAAGTAATTTTTTCCTATGGCTAATGGACCGTGTACGGTTTTTCATGTCATGGTCATCATCATTCCAACCATATCATTGGTATTCTTACAAAATAGGATTCGCGTTCTCTACTGCGCCTAAGTGGATCGACAACAGCTCGCACACAAGCAGCTATGTGCGTTCATGTGCTATCTGTATACCTTCGACGTTATACCACGGTGCACACGCAGTACACCTGTGCACTCTTATCAATATGTAGTTTTTGCTATTGGTAATTTTATGATATAGTAAAGTAGTTTATCAATACTCCGCGTTGGCCTCCTCCAGACAGTTTGCACTGCAGAGCAGGCACGAACTGTCTCAAAATAGGTGGCCGGGAGACCAGCATCTCGCTGCTAGACATAATCCGGCAGAATGCATACTCTACTTGCTCGGTATTCGGTAGGAATTGTGCTGAAATACATTAAATTACCGCCTGCCTATGACTGGCAATGGCCCCCTAGATGGCCTTCCCGTCTTCGTGTAGGGGAAGCCGCATAGCACAAGCTATCTCTGTAGTTGATTTGAACGAGCCTATGTTCTAGCGTCCGTTCTGGCGTCCGCCGACTAGAACGAACGCTCTAACTCCGAGTACTAAGTCGGGTCCAGCGTACACCGTTAAGCGGCCAGTGCCAGCCCAACTTAAGCCACCACGCGTGATTCCTTTTCCTTGTGTCCCTGTATTGATTTCTGTATGGACCGTCCGTAATGAACCAGAATTCTGCGTCTGCTACAGCTTTCCGGTTTTCGGTCACACTACGCACCTGGTTCCATTGACCGCCAGAACATGGATGGTAATACATTGGAACAGACTCTTTTTGTAGAAATGTAGCTTGAGCTTCCGTCATTTGAACGGCCTTCCAAAAAACAGCGATCCGGCCAACGTCATAAATATGTGTGCAGTTTGTGGCTTTCACGAATTCTGCGCATTAGTTTTGCCTAAACTTACTGGATATTGGGCCAGAACGGAGTTATTTTTCAGCCTTTCATATTCATAAGACAACCTCCGCTGATCAGCTGTTAGCGGAGGCTTGCCTTATGGTGAGTTGTGATGAGATCATTTTCCTCTGGTTTGCGTATTCTAAGCCCGTTGTGTCAATGTTTTGATGCAAATCTTCCCTAGAACATTTATCTATACATTTGCAAAATGTTAAATGCTATATAAATACACTAAGGCCTCATGTTGTTCTTCTTGTTGACAATCACAAAATCATGAACCAATGATGACCGAAAATTTGTGATGCTGAACGAACGTGTCACCAGATTATGTTATGCCCTGTCAATTCAAAGCACTAATTTGACTTGCAAAATATGATGTGTATAGTATTAATAAACCTCTTATGTTGTACAATGTCATATATATATATATATATAGTAGTTCAATAGTAGTCAATAGTAGTTCCTTCAGTGGCATATCTATGGTGCATACTATATATATCGTCAATTTAAATGTCGAATTTTACGCATCGATGCCTTTATCGCTCTCTCGCCTTATACCATTTCTGGTCGAAAACATGTGGCGCTCGCTTATTACTCACCTGGTCGGCGTTCGAGGTCTGGATGCGCGCGCGGCTTTACGGCTGCGCTCCCACAGCGATCTCTAAAAAAAGCACATAAGTTTGTACCGTATCCTGGACCATCAAAGGTCGTCAAAGGCTGCACGCAACTGTATCACATATACACATACACCTGTATCCACAATTGTATTTTCTACTATTCTTCCATTTCCTTTCTTCCCCTTCTTTCTGCTTCACTTTTTTCTTCTGTTTGCTTTATAGTGTCTCACTATGGGAACCCTTTCGAAAGTTGAGTAGCCTCTGGCGCATACAGAGATAGAGAGAGAGAGAAAAAGAAAGTGGCGACAATAAGAATACAAATTCTGATTTTAACTATGCTGTTACGTTACATTATACGCTGTTCATACACGAGAATCGAACGATTCTGTTGCCTCCCAGATTTTGGCGGGGCTTCGGCCCGGCCCGGGCTTAGCCGTTTCTGGGGGCTTATTTCTTCTTCTGGGATTCCTGCTGCAGCTTAATTGAGTGATCGCGGTCAGTCGTCGATATGAAGGTGGAATCAATCCTGCGTCGATATAACTCTAGAGGAACCTCGTCCCTTCATCCGAGTGCGTCCAAGTATGTGTATGGCCGTTTTGAAGCTTAGATATTGCTGTCTCAGTTAAGTCATCAAACACGAGTACGTCGTCATATCAGAAGGTGAATGAGGTTCACTCCGTGGCCACCTCACATCACACCGACAACCGAAAATTGCGACGAATTGCACAACGACGAAAACAACAACATCAACAACAACCACACTGATGACAACAGGTACAATGAAGGTGCTCTATCATTGGTAGTGGTGTTAGTGTTACTGCTGCTGCTGCTGCTGCTTCTGCTGATAAAAGCCAAAGGTTCAATCCAGCCCAGAAATCAATCCCGAAGTGTTATCTTGGGCCGTCGTCAACCTATGGTTGTCCTCCGATCTCCACAACACAGCACGGCGATCTCGTATCGCCCACACTCGCGTACTCACGGATGCTGCACTAAAGGTCGCGCACTTTTTGGTTGTCGTTGTTTTTGTGGCGGCTCCTGTTGCTCTCGTCCGTCAAAGAGGTTAATCAGGATCGGGTCGATCGACGGTCAGATATAGACGGTCTATCTATGCAGATCGTAGAGATCGAAGATCTGATAGGTAGAACGTAGATGATGACAGTATATCGATATAGATACTGACCGGCCGACCGACCGACCGCTCTTCGAAGCTTCGAAGTCACAACTGATCCAGTCAGGCAGACTGGCAGTGACAGTCCGAGGTGCTGGAACTAAGCGCCATGCTGCTGCTGCTGCTGCCGCTGCGGCGGCCGCTGCAGCTCGTTGGGAAAGGGCGCTCGAGTCCCGCTCGCTCAAACACCCAACAACCAGCCCGCCCGCTACCAAGGCGCCCACTTCGCGCAGGGGAGGAAGGTGTCGGAATTGGTCGTGGAACGTGGCGAAAGAGCGGAACCACAACAATCGGCCGAAGGGTAAACGGGCCCATTGGGATGAATGAATGAGGGAAAAACGGAGGGAACCCACAGAGAGAGAGAGAGAGAGAGAGAGGGAAGGCGGAAAGGGATGGAAAGACGTGGTGAAAATTGCGCGCCGTTTTTGAATCGGTGAACACTTTGCGTGCGTTAAGACATCGTTACTTCGCAGTCAAGTTCGAAGTTTGACCAAGTCGGCGAAACGGGTTCTTCTGTGCTGTTTTGCCTGCTCCTTTTTTTTGTGTTCTGGTTTTCTCGGTAATCACGCGAGAAGTTAGCTTTCAGTTGCTTTCACTGACATTGACTGGCACGTACTGAACAGATTGTCGTCGTCATCGTCGACCACATGACGATACACATTACACTGTGTATGCCGAACTGCATTTATAGACCTCCGTCTTTTTTTCAGCTAAATAATAAATAGCTCTATAGTCAAAGTTAGTTCAGTTTTAGTGGGTTCAAAAGAAACATTGTTTTACTTTGACACAACTCAATCTGGGTTTGTTTATCGTATCTCAATATCAGTATCAACTCAATCGTATGTGTGTTTGTGTTATAAAAAGCGTTAATATACAACGCGTAGACGTAAACAAAGAGCAACTGAATTACGCATGGTTATGCTACATACATACGTACCTATGCTTTGACTCGTTTCAGCACAAACATTGTGACTGAAAGCTTGAAACACTCTGGGATTTGGACGGCTAGTTTATGCATTAGCTTATTTGTTTAGTAAGACGATATATTTATGCATAATTATTACACTTATGTTGCATTCCTACAGAACATTGTGACCGAGAAGAAGAACAAACGCAGGCTGCCAGAGAATGATTGATCTCTTTCACAGCACAGCTTCTTTGCGTCTTACCATGGGGAAGCTTGTCGTCGATTACTGGACCAGTTGTCTGCAAGAGACGTCTTAATAGATGACCTCGGTCAACATGGTTTCATGGAGGTTTTTAACGTACAGGTTATGAAGTTTCATGACCTTTAGGTTGCATGATCAGCTCAGGCTCTGGACCATTATGTAGGGACGCTACGGGAGCGGCCTAGTATCATAATCGTCTTTAAGTTATGAAGCAGCTGCATATTTTAGATTCCAGTAAAAGGTCACTACATTAGCACCAGCTCAGTAGGCAAAAGCCGGTAGTCACCTTTCGTTTCCAGAGTACGCGTCTGGGTACAGTCCACTTACAAACTGGCCGCTTTCTGACAAACTGGCCGCTTTCTTACAAACTGGCCGCTTTCTTACAAACCGGCTCGTTTCTTACAAACCGGTCGGTCTTACAAACCAGTCGGTTTCTTACAAACCGGGTCGTTTCTCACAAACCGGCCGGTTTCTTACAGACTGTCTTGTTTCTTACAAACCGGCTCGTTTCTTACAAACCGGCTCGTTTCTTACAAACCGGCTCGTTTCTTATAAACCGGCTCGTTTCTTACAAACCGGCTCGTTTCTCACAAACCGGCTCGTTTCTTATAAACCGGCTCGTTTCTTACAAACTGGCCGGTTTCTTACCAACCGGTCGGTTTCTTACAAACCGGTCGGTTTCGTACAAACCGGTCGGTCTTACAAACCGGCGGTTTCTCACAAACCGGCTCGTTTCTTACAAACCGGCTCGTTTCTTACAAAGCGGTTCGTTTTTTACAAAGCGGCTCGTGTCTTACAAACTATCCGGTTTTTTATAAAGTGGCTCGTTTCTTACAAATCGTCTCGTTTCTTACAAACCGGCCGGTTCCTTAAAATCGGCTCGTTTCTTACAAACCCTCCGGTTTCTTACAAATTGGCTCATTTCTTACAAACCGGCCGGTTTCTTACAAATCGGCTCGTTTCTTACAAACCGGCCGGTTTCTTACAAATTGACTTATTTCTTACAAACCGGCCGGTTTTTGCAAACCCGCTCGTTTCTTACAAACCGTCTCGTCTCTTACAAACCGTCTCGTTTCTTACAAACCGGGTCGTTTTTTACAAACCGGGTCGTTTCTCACAAACCGGCCGGTTTCTTACAAACCGGCTCGTTTCTTACAAACCGTCTCGTTTCTTACAAACCGGCTCGTTTCTCACAGTCCGCCTCGTTTCTTACAAACCGGCTCGTTTCTTACAGACCGCCTCGTTTCTTACAAACCGGCTCGTTTCTTACAAACTGGCTCGTTTCTTACAAACCGGCCGGTTTCTTACAAACCGGCTCGTTTCTTACAAACCAGCTCGTTTCTTACAAATCGGCCGGTTTCTTACAAACCAGCTCGTTTCTTACAAACCGGCTCGTTTCTTACAAACTGGCTCGTTTCTTACAAACTGGCTTGTTTCTTATAAACCGGCAGGTTTCTTACAAACCGGCCGGATTCCTACAAACCGGCCGGATTCTTACAAACCGGCTCGTTTCTTAAAAACCGACTCGTTTCTTACAAACCGACTCGTTTCTCACAAACCGGCCGGTTTCTTACAAACCGGCTCGTTTCTCACAAACCGTCTCGTTTCTTACAAACCGGCCGGTTTCTTACAAAAAGGCCGGTTTCTTACAAACCGGTCGGTGTTTCACAAACCGGCTCGTTTCTTACAAACCGGCTCGTTTCTCACAAACCGTCTCGTTTCTTACAAACCGGCTCGTTTCTTACAAACCGGCTCGTTTCTTACAAATCGGCCGGTTTCTTACAAATCGGCCGGTTTCTTACAAACCGGCTCGTTTCTTACAAACCGGCTCGTTTCTCACAAACCGTCTCGTTTCTTACAACTCGGCTTGTTTCTTACAAACCGGCTCGTTTCTTACAAATCGGCCGGTTTCTTACAAACCGGCTCGTTTCTTACAAACCGGCTCGTTTCCTACAAACCCGCTCGTTTCTTACAAACCGGCTCGTTTCTTACAAACTGCCGGTTTCTTACAAACCGGTCGGTTTCTTACAAACCAGCGGCTTCTCACAAACCGGCTCGTTTCTTACAAACCGGCTCGTTTCTTACAATCTGGTTGGTTTCTTACAAAGCGGTTCGTTTCTTACAATCTGGTTGGTTTCTTACAAAGCGGTTCGTTTCTTACAAAGCGGTTCGTTTCTTACAAAGCGGCTCGTGTCTTACAAACTGGCCGGTTTCTTATAAAGTGGCTCGTTTCTTACAAACCGTCTCGTTTCTTACAAACCGGGTCGTTTTTTTACAAACCGGGTCGTTTCTCACAAACCGGCCGGTTTCTTACAAACCGGCTCGTTTCTTACAAACCGTCTCGTTTCTTACAAACCGGCTCGTTTATCACAGACCGCCTCGTTTCTTACAGACCGCCTCGTTTCTTACAAACTGGCTCGTTTCTTACAAACCGGCTCGTTTCTTACAAACCGGCTCGTTTCTTACAAACCGGCCGGTTTCTTACAGAAAGGCCGGTTTCTTACAAATCGGTCGGTGTCTTACAAACCGGTCGGTGTTTTACAAACCGGCTCATTTCTTACAAACCGGCTCGTTTCTCACAAACCGTCTCGTTTCTTACAAACCGGCTCGTTTCTTACAAACCGGCTCGTTTCTTACAAACCGGCTCGTTTCTTACAAATCGGCCGGTTTCTTACAAACCGGCTCGTTTCTTACAAACCGGCTCGTTTCTCACAAACCGTCTCGTTTCTTACAAGCCGGCTCGTTTTTTACAAACCGGCTCGTTTCTTACAAATCGGCCGGTTTCTTACAAACCGGCTCGTTTCTTACAAACCGGCTCGTTTCTTACAAACCCGCTCGTTTCTTACAAACCGGCTCGTTTCTTACAAACTGGCTCGTTTCTTAAAAACCGACACGTTTCTTAAAAACCGACTCGTTTCTTACAAACCGACTCGTTTCTTACAAACCGGCCGGTTTCTTACAAACCGGCCGGTTTCTTACAAACCAGCTTGTTTCTTACAAACCGGCTCGTTTTTTACAAACCGGCTCGTTCCTTACAAATCGGCTCGTTTCTTACAAACCGGCCGGTTTCTTACAAAAAGGCCGGTTTCTTACAAACCGGCCGGTTTCTTACAAACCGGTCGGTGTCTGACAAACCGGTCGGTGTTTTACAAACCGGCTCGTTTCTTACAAGCCGGCTCGTTTCTCACAAACCGTCTCGTTTCTTACAAACCGGCTCGTTTCTTGCAAACCGGCTCGTTTCTTGCAAATCGGCCGGTGTCTTACAAACCGGCTCGTTTCTTACAAACCGTCTCGTTTCTTACAAACCGGCTCTTTTCTTACAAACCGGTTCGTTTCTTACAAACCCGCTCTTTTCTTACAAACCGGCTTGTTTCTTACAAACCGGCTTGTTTTTTACAAACCGGCTCGTTTCTTACAAACCGGCTCGTTTCTTACACACCGGCTCGTTTCCTACAAATCGGTTTGTAGAAAGAAACGAGCCGGTTTGTAAAAAACCGGCTAGTTTGTGAGAAATCGGCCGGTTTGTAAAAAACCGGCTAGTTTGTGAGAAATCGGCCGGTTTCTTACAAACCGGCCGGATTCTTACAAACCGGCCGGATTCTGACAAACCGGCTCGTTTCTTAAAAACCGGCTCGTTTCTCACAAACCGGCTCGTTTCTTACAAACCGGCTCGTTTCTTACAAACCGGCTCGTTTCTCACAAACCAGCTCGTTTCTCACAAACCGGCTCGTTTCTTACAAACTGGCTCGTTTCTTACAAACTGGCTCGTTTCTTACAAACCGGCTCGTTACTTACAAACCGGCCTGTTTCTTACAAACCGGCCGGTTTCTTACAAACCAGCTCGTTTCTTACAAACCGGCTCGTTTTTTTCAAACCGGCTCGTTTCTTACAAACCGGCTCGTTTCTTACAAACCGGCCGGTTTCTTACAAAAAGGCCGGTTTCTTACAAACCAGCCGGTTTCTTACAAACCGGTCGGTTTCTTACAAACCGGTCGGTGTCTTACAAACCGGTCGGTGTTTTACAAACCGGCCGGTTTCTTACAAACCGGGTCGTTTTTTTACAAACCGGGTCGTTTCTCACAAACCGGCCGGTTTCTTACAAACCGGCTCGTTTCTTACAAACCGTCTTGTTTCTTACAAACCGGCTCGTTTATCACAGACCGCCTCGTTTCTTACAGACCGCCTCGTTTCTTACAAACTGGCTCGTTTCTTACAAACCGGCTCGTTTCTTACAAACCGGCCGGTTTCTTACAGAAAGGCCGGTTTCTTACAAACCGGCCGGTTTCTTACAAATCGGTCGGTGTCTTACAAACCGGTCGGTGTTTTACAAACCGGCTCGTTTCTTACAAACCGGCTCGTTTCTCACAAACCGTCTCGTTTCTTACAAACCGGCTCGTTTCTTACAAACCGGCTCGTTTCTTACAAATCGGCCGGTTTCTTACAAACCGGCTCGTTTCTTACAAACCGGCTCGTTTCTCACAAACCGTCTCGTTTCTTACAAGCCGGCTCGTTTCTTACAAACCGGCTCGTTTCTTACAAATCGGCCGGTTTCTTACAAACCGGCTCGTTTCTTACAAACCGGCTCGTTTCTTACAAACCCGCTCGTTTCTTACAAACCGGCTCGTTTCTTACAAACTGGCTCGTTTCTTAAAAACCGACTCGTTTCTTAAAAACCGACTCGTTTCTTACAAACCGACTCGTTTCTTACAAACCGGCCGGTTTCTTACAAACCGGCCGGTTTCTTACAAACCAGCTCGTTTCTTACAAACCGGCTCGTTCCTTACAAATCGGCTCGTTTCTTACAAACCGGCCGGTTTCTTACAAAAAGGCCGGTTTCTTACAAACCGGCCGGTTTCTTACAAACCGGTCGGTGTCTGACAAACCGGTCGGTGTTTTACAAACCGGCTCGTTTCTTACAAACCGGCTCGTTTCTCACAAACCGTCTCGTTTCTTACAAATCGGCTCGTTTCTTACAAACCGGCTCGTTTCTTACAAATCGGCCGGTTTCTTACAAACCGGCTCGTTTCTTACAAGCCGGCTCGTTTCTCACAAACCGTCTCGTTTCTTACAAACCGGCTCGTTTCTTACAAACCGGCTCGTTTCTTGCAAATCGGCCGGTGTCTTACAAACCGGCTCGTTTCTTACAAACCGTCTCGTTTCTTACAAACCGGCTCGTTTCTTACAAACCGGTTCGTTTCTTACAAACCCGCTCTTTTCTTACAAATCGGCTCGTTTCTTACAAACTGGCCGGTTTCTTACAAACCGGCTCGTTTCTTACAAACCGTCTCGTTTCTTACAAACCGGCTCGTTTCTTACAAACCGGTTCGTTTCTTACAAACCCGCTCTTTTCTTACAAATCGGCTCGTTTCTCACAAACTGGCCGGTTTCTTACAAACCGGCTCGTTTCTTACAAACCGGCTCGTTTTTTAAAATTCGGGTTGTTTCTTACAAACCGGCTTGTTTCTTACAAACCGGCTTGTTTTTTACAAACCGGCTCGTTTCTTACAAACCGGCTCGTTTCTTACACACCGGCTCGTTTCTTACACACCGGCTCGTTTCCTACAAACCGGTTTGTAGAAAGAAACGAGCCGGTTTGTAAAAAACCGGCTAGTTTGTGAGAAATCGGCCGGTTTGTAAAAAACCGGCTAGTTTGTGAGAAATCGGCCGGTTTGTAAAAAACCGGCTAGTTTGTGAGAAATCGGCCGGTTTGTAAAAAACCGGCTAGTTTGTGAGAAATCGGCCGGTTTCTTACAAACCGGCCGGATTCTTACAAACCGGCCGGATTCTGACAAACCGGCTCGTTTCTTAAAAACCGGCTCGTTTCTCACAAACCGGCTCGTTTCTTACAAACCGGCTCGTTTCTTACAAACCGGCTCGTTTCTCACAAACCGGCTCGTTTCTCACAAACCGGCTCGTTTCTTACAAACTGGCTCGTTTCTTACAAACTGGCTCGTTTCTTACAAACCGGCTCGTTACTTACAAACCGGCCTGTTTCTTACAAACCGGCCGGTTTCTTACAAACCAGCTCGTTTCTTACAAACCGGCTCGTTTTTTTCAAACCGGCTCGTTTCTTACAAACCGGCTCGTTTCTTACAAACCGGCCGGTTTCTTACAAAAAGGCCGGTTTCTTACAAACCGGCCGGTTTCTTACAAACCGGCCGGTTTCTTACAAACCGGCCGGTTTCTTACAAACCAGCTCGTTTCTTACAAACCGGCTCGTTCCTTACAAATCGGCTCGTTTCTTACAAACCGGCCGGTTTCTTACAAAAAGGCCGGTTTCTTACAAACCGGCCGATTTCTTACAAACCGGTCGGTGTCTGACAAACCGGTCGGTGTTTTACAAACCGGCTCGTTTCTTACAAACCGGCTCGTTTCTCACAAACCGTCTCGTTTCTTACAAACCGGCTCGTTTCTTACAAACCGGCTCGTTTCTTACAAATCGGCCGGTTTCTTACAAACCGGCTCGTTTCTTACAAGCCGGCTCGTTTCTCACAAACCGTCTCGTTTCTTACAAACCGGCTCGTTTCTTACAAACCGGCTCGTTTCTTGCAAATCGGCCGGTGTCTTACAAACCGGCTCGTTTCTTACAAACCGTCTCGTTTCTTACAAACCGGCTCGTTTCTTACAAACCGGTTCGTTTCTTACAAACCCGCTCTTTTCTTACAAATCGGCTCGTTTCTTACAAACTGGCCGGTTTCTTACAAACCGGCTCGTTTCTTACAAACCGTCTCGTTTCTTACAAACCGGCTCGTTTCTTACAAACCGGTTCGTTTCTTACAAACCCGCTCTTTTCTTACAAATCGGCTCGTTTCTCACAAACTGGCCGGTTTCTTACAAACCGGCTCGTTTCTTACAAACCGGCTCGTTTTTTAAAATTCGGGTTGTTTCTTACAAACCGGCTTGTTTCTTACAAACCGGCTTGTTTTTTACAAACCGGCTCGTTTCTTACAAACCGGCTCGTTTCTTACACACCGGCTCGTTTCTTACACACCGGCTCGTTTCCTACAAACCGGTTTGTAGAAAGAAACGAGCCGGTTTGTAAAAAACCGGCTAGTTTGTGAGAAATCGGCCGGTTTGTAAAAAACCGGCTAGTTTGTGAGAAATCGGCCGGTTTGTAAAAAACCGGCTAGTTTGTGAGAAATCGGCCGGTTTGTAAAAAACCGGCTAGTTTGTGAGAAATCGGCCGGTTTCTTACAAACCGGCCGGATTCTTACAAACCGGCCGGATTCTGACAAACCGGCTCGTTTCTTAAAAACCGGCTCGTTTCTCACAAACCGGCTCGTTTCTTACAAACCGGCTCGTTTCTTACAAACCGGCTCGTTTCTCACAAACCGGCTCGTTTCTCACAAACCGGCTCGTTTCTTACAAACTGGCTCGTTTCTTACAAACTGGCTCGTTTCTTACAAACCGGCTCGTTACTTACAAACCGGCCTGTTTCTTACAAACCGGCCGGTTTCTTACAAACCAGCTCGTTTCTTACAAACCGGCTCGTTTTTTTCAAACCGGCTCGTTTCTTACAAACCGGCTCGTTTCTTACAAACCGGCCGGTTTCTTACAAAAAGGCCGGTTTCTTACAAACCGGCCGGTTTCTTACAAACCGGTCGGTGTCTTACAAACCGGTCGGTGTTTTACAAACCGGCCGGTTTCTTACAAACCGGCCGGTTTCTTACAAACCGGCCGGTTTCTTACAAACCGGTGGGTTTCTTACAAACCAGGGGTTTCTCACAAACCGGCTCGTTTCTTACAAACCGGCTCGTTTCTTACAAACTGGTTGGTTTCTTACAAAGCGGTTCGTTTCTTACAAAGCGGCTTCTGTCTTACAAACTGGCCGGTTTCTTCTAAACTGGCTCGTTTCTTACAAATCGTCTCGTTTCTTACAAACCGGCCGGTTCCTTACAAATCGGCTCGTTTCTTACAAACCGGCCGGTTTCTTACAAAATGGCTCATTTGTTACAAACCGGCCGGTTTTTGCAAACCCGCTCGTTTTTTACAAACCGTCTCGTTTTTTACAAACCGTCTCGTTTCTTACAAACCGTCTCGTTTCTTATAAACAGGGTCGTTTTTTTACAAACCGGGTCGTTTCTCACAAACCGGCCGGTTTCTTACAAACCGGCTCGTTTCTTACATACCGGCTCGTTTCTTACAAACCGGCTCGTTTCTTACAAACCGGCTTGTTTCTTACAAACTGGCTCGTTTCTTACAAACTGGCTTGTTTCTTACAAATCGGCAGGTTTCTTACAAACCGGCCGGATTCTTACAAACCGGCCGGATTCTTACAAACCGGCCGGATTCTTACAAACCGGCCGGATTCTTACAAACCGGCCGGATTCTTACAAACCGGCCGGATTCTTACAAACCGGCTCGTTTCTTAAAAACCGACTCGTTTTTCACAAACCGACTCGTTTCTTACAAACCGGCTCGTTTCTTACAAACCGGCCGGTTTCTTACAAAAAGGCCGGATTCTTACAAACCGGCTCGTTTCTTACAAACCGGCTCGTTTCTTACAAATCGGCCGGTTTCTTACAAACCGGCTCGTTTCTTACAAACCGGCTCGTTTCTCACAAACCGTCTCGTTTCTTACAAACCGGCTCGTTTCTTACAAACCGGCTCGTTTCTTACAAACCGGCTCGTTTCTTACAAACTGGCTTGTTTCTTACAAACTGGCTTGTTTCTTACAAACCGGCAGGTTTCTTACAAACCGGCCGGATTCTTACAAACCGGCCGGATTCTTACAAACCAGCCGGATTCTTACAAACCGGCTCGTTTCTCACAAACCGGCTCGTTTCTTACAAACCGGCCGGTTTCTTACAAACCGGTCGGTTTCTTACAAACCAGCTCGTTTCTTACAAACCGGCTCGTTTTTTACAAACCGGCTCGTTTCTTACAAACCGGCTCGTTTCTTACAAACCGGCCGGTTTCTTACAAAAAGGCCGGTTTCTTACAAACCGGTCGGTGTCTTTCAAACCGGTCGGTGTTTTACAAACCGGCTCGTTTCTTACAAACCGGCTCGTTTCTTACAAACCGGCTCGTTTCTCACAAACCGTCTCGTTTCTTACACACCGGCTCGTTTCTTACAAACCGGCTCGTTTCTTACAAATCGGCCGGTTTCTTACAAACCGGCTCGTTTCTTACAAACCGGCTCGTTTCTCACAAACCGTCTCGTTTCTTACAAACCGGCTCGTTTCTTACAAACCGGCTCGTTTCTTACAAACCGGCTCGTTTCTTACAAACTGGCTTGTTTTTTACAAACTGGCTTGTTTCTTACAAACCGGCAGGTTTCTTACAAACCGGCCGGATTCTTACAAACCGGCCGGATTCTTACAAACCGGCCGGATTCTTACAAACCAGCCGGATTCTTACAAACCGGCTCGTTTCTTACAAACCGGCTCGTTTCTTACAAACCGGCCGGTTTCTTACAAACCGGTCGGTTTCTTACAAACCGGCCGGTTTCTTACAAACCAGCTCGTTTCTTACAAACCGGCTCGTTTTTTACAAACCGGCTCGTTTCTTACAAACCGGCTCGTTTCTTACAAACCGGCCGGTTTCTTACAAACCGGTCGGTGTCTTTCAAACCGGTCGGTGTTTTACAAACCGGCTCGTTTCTTACAAACCGGCTCGTTTCTTACAAACCGGCTCGTTTCTCACAAACCGTCTCGTTTCTTACACACCGGCTCGTTTCTTACAAACCGGCTCGTTTCTTACAAATCGGCCGGTTTCTTACAAACCGGCTCGTTTCTTACAAACCGGCTCGTTTCTTACAAACCGGCTCGTTTCTCACAAACCGTCTCGTTTCTTACACACCGGCTCGTTTCTTACAAACCGGCTCGTTTCTTACAAATCGGCCGGTTTCTTACAAACCGGCTCGTTTCTCACAAACCGTCTCGTTTCTTACAAACCGGCTCGTTTCTTACAAACCGGCTCGTTTCTTACAAATCGGCCGGTTTCTTACAAACCGGCTCGTTTCTTACAAGCCGGCTCGTTTCTTACAAACCCGCTCGTTTCTTACAAACCGGCTCGTTTCTTACAAACTGGCCGGTTTCTTACAAACCGGCTCGTTTCTTACAAACCGGCTCGTTTTTTACAATTCGGCTTGTTTCTTACAAACCGGCTCGTATTTTACAAACCGGCTCGTTTCTTACAAACCGGCTCGTTTCTTACACACCGGCTCGTTTCTTACAAACCGGCTCGTATTTTACAAACCGGCTCGTTTCTTACAACCCGGCTCGTTTCTTACACACCGGCTCGTTTCTTACACACCGGCTCGTTTCTTACAAACCAGCTCGTTTTTTACAAACAGGTTCGTTTCTTACAAACCAGCTCGTTTCTTACAAATCGGCTCGTTCGGCTCGTTTCTTACAAATCGGCTCGTTCGGCTCGTTTCTTACAAATCGGCTCGTTCGGCTCGTTTCTTACAAACCGGCTCGTTTCTTACAAACCGGCTCGTTTCTTACAAACCGGCTCGTTTCTTACAAACCGACTCGTTTCTTACAAACCGGAAAAACCGGCTCGTTTCTTACAAACAGGCCCGCTCTTTGTAAGAAACAAGCCGGTTTGCCGGTCTGTAAGAGACGAGCCGGTTTGTAAGAAATGAGCGGATTTGCCGGTTTGTAAGAAACGAGCCGGTTTGTAAGAAATGGGCGGATTTGCCGGTTTGTAAGAAACGAGCCGGTTTGTAAGAAACGAGCCGGTTTGTAAGAAACGAGCCGGTTTGTAAGAAACGAGCCGGTTTGTAAAAAACGAGCCGGTTTGTAAGAAACGAGCTGGTTTGTAAGAAACGAACCGGTTTGTAAGAAACGAGCCGGTTTGTAAGCAACAAGCCGGTTAGTAATCGGTTTGTAAGAAACGAGCCGGTTTGTAAGAAACGAACCGGTTGGTAAGAAACGAGGCTATTAGCTATTATCATCCCTTTTACCTCCAGGGCTTGTCCGGTTTGTCAAACGTGTCGGGCTTCTTGCTTTCGTCTAGGATCTGCTCGCCAGTTTTCTCTGACGCTTAGTCAAAGTCCTGGGTCATTGCAATCGATACCGCCTTGATCGATTTTGTGCGGTCTGACGATGTAAAATGATTACAACTGCTAAACAGCAATCGGCCATTTTATATATATGAACGATGGTTATTCAGCGGAGCTGCGTGTTACAACGTATATATATATATATATATATATATATATATTTATAGAAGAGCATTTGTAAACAATGAAGTTTTGTTATTAACTTTTACGCCTAATACCTTAATGACATAACCCTACGGCTATTCATAACACATTCAGGATAAGTTTGGTATTAGGTAGCGCTCATAACACATTCAGGATAAGTTTGGTATTAAATCTATAACAAGGCAACCCGTGATTGCGGAGTAAATAAGGTTTTTCGGCAGGCTTGTCGAAATTGAGTGCATGCATATATAACCGAGAGTGATTTATCTGATGAAGTAAGCCATTTATGCATGCACTCAATCTCGACATGCCCTCCGAAAAACCTTAACTACTCCGTAACTACGAATCGGAATTTTCATATAATAATATCAAAATCGTCGTCCTGAAATGCGCAATGCAAATGTGAGCGCTATGATTATTGTCATGGAGTTTTGATTTTGAGGTATTGGACGTGAAAGTTAAACATAGGTTTTTACTTTTTTGTGAATTCTCTTCTAAACAACCATGTCGCATCTTCTGGGCGGCGTTATAAATTCTTCAGAGGAATTTCAGAATTTCCTCTCTCTCACGAAGAATCTCACGAACACGACGATGTGCTTAGCTATAGGAAGACTAGTTGTCTCGCAATTGCACATTTTTGCTCCTATGTCCATATATATATATATATATATATATATATATATATATCAGGAGCTCACGGGATGTTGAACTTCGTTTTAGCTAACGTAAAATATCTCGGCCACAACGTTTGCGGTTGAGATATAGTGCATGATTGTAAGTGCGCTGAATTGTACACCGCCTCGGTTTAGCCTTCTGCAAGTGCAAGTCTTTGTTTCGTTAGTTGTTAAACACAAATCGGCACTTAATGTCAGTCCAGATTGCTAAGCCGTAATTTTGGCGTAAAAAATAGAACTGACAAGCAGTTTCAAAGATGCAAGAGTAGTTAAGGTTGCTGTCGAGGTGTACCAAACTGAACAGAGCCTGTGCAGAAGTAGTGTACTGTGTCATGCATATGTGTGCGTAACATTTGCACATCATGTTCACTTCTGACATTATACATCTTGTGGGAATTGCCCAGTGTTTCGAATTTATCTAATACCAACGAAGTGCTTCGAAAGTACTTGAGGAGAGGTTTTTTTTTGGGTGCAATCCGCTCCAGGTGGTCGGCGTTTATCTCAAAACTATTCAGAGGTTTCACCCGAAGGAGTACGCCCAATAAGTGCATTCCTACCCGTTGTTCTCAAATACGAAAGAACCTATGATAATGCCAAACTATTGGCCTCTGCATCCTCTTGTTATACCCCTGCGGAAGAACGGAAAAATAGGACATTGAGAAACTGCTGCCGTTAGAGAAGAGCGGCCGAAAAGCCGTCGCCCATCTCATTTCTTAACACACGTTGTTTCTATCTATATCGACGGCCGTTAGAATATAATAGATGGCTCCTTTATTCGTGTAATTAAGGGTAACGAAAGACAGGTCGCAGTCAGAAAAAAAACGCTGGCGTTCTCAATAGGAAATAGACTTTAGATAGATAGTATGTATAGTCGCTGTGATGTAATATTGTGTTTAGTCTATAAACTCACTAGAAGTATGCTTGCTTATACAGTAGACATAATACATGCGGCCACATGGTCAGATACAAGTATGCATGTGTATACATATACACACATACATACATACATTCATTCATTCAGACATATATACACACACACAATCTCTTGGTGATCTAAGGACACGAGGACAGCGACTTCTTTCGAGCGAGGTGTGTGGAGTGCGACGAACTCTCCACGACGAACGGAGCTAAGATGGCCACTGATGGCACATTTCCTTGTTACCAGCTGGACAGCAGCGTCGGATTCGATTCCGCTAAGCAACTGCAGTCAGCCGCCACGGTTACGGGATTGGTCATATCCGGTCGTGTTTATACATTTAGAGCACATAAACGACGTCGGTATGGACGGACGGACGGATGGTGACGACAACGAAAGCCCGAACATTGATTGACCGTCATGATGATAGCCATGCAGCAGTAGCAACAGCAACACAACAACCACAACAACAACAACAACAACAGCAATAACAACAACAGATAATGAACATTAACAACAGCTACGCCAACACATTCATGAACAACAACAGCTACGCCAACATAATCATGAACAACAGCAACAACAACAACGACAACAATTGCAACAACAACAAATGCGACAACAGCAATAGCAACAACAGCAACATCGACAATAGCAACAGTAGCACCATCAACAATAGCAGCTAACAACAACAACAGCTACATCAATACAACAATAACGTCAACACCAATACAGTCAGGAACAACAACAATAGCAGCAGCAACGCTGTGTTATGAACACATCACCAACAACAACACGACAACAACAACAACACAACAACAACAAGAACACAACGACAACAACGGCAAAAGGAGTACAATCTAGTGATAATGTCAATGCGCCGTCTAATGTACAACGCACCTCGTACAACAGTGTAAAAAGTTTCCTGCCTCAATGTTCGTACGCACGAAATCCATCGTCGGTTCATGTTCGGTCGGTGTGCTCGTCCCTCCTTGTGTGAGATGACGTGGGATGATGATGATGATGATGATGATGATGATGATGATAATAATAATAATAATAATAATAATAATAATAATAATAATAATAATAATAATAATAATAATAATAATAATAATAATAATAATAATAATAATAGTGATGATGACAACGTCGACGCTTCTAGCCGAAGGCCAAATGCCTTCACCACCTGGCCTACCTATATCATCATCATCATCATCATCATCGATATGTAGCTGCTTTTCGTGAGGTTCGACCGTGTGAAGTTTATCCGGTGAAGCCTGCGACGACGCTAACCACACGGCCGTGAATGCAGCGTGCAGCGTAGTTCATGGCAACGGCGCTCATATCCGGGCCGGGCGTCGGGCCGACGGCCGCATGCACCGTATCACACATGCACACCCTGGTGTCATCACAGGTCGCACCAAGACATCAAAAACCATGACTTCACTTGTTCGTCACAGAGATCTACGGTGTCCTCGTTGTCGTCAACGTCGTGCTAATCATCTACCTATCTATCAACATCATCATTTGCACATTTGTATTAATGGGGATGCCCCGTGGACGCTAAATCTTGGCTGAGGGTGAGCCCGAAAAAATTAAGTTTAAGTAGTAGTAGTAGTAGTAATAGTAGCCCGGCGGACACGGAAAGCCGACCAATCCATTAATGAGCACACGTAGAAAGCAGAGCACACTTCAGGGAATGAAATCTGTCAAACAGCCGTTCGTCAGACAGTTAGTCAGGCAGGTCGAGATGCAGAGACCGGAGTTGGCCTAGGTTGGTCTAGGTATGACGCAGGTTGCGCAGAGTGAACTCGAACTATGAGCTCTATGGGCCAAAACGGCTATGATGAAATTCAATTGGAGATCTCATTCGAAGTGTGTTTTGCTCGAAGCCGCACACAGGCCTAATCGTGCAGCAGCACGTGTGTAACTCAGAGAGAGAGAGAGGGGGGGAGAGAGCGATATCAGGGAGAGAGGAGAGAAAGAGGGGTGTAGCAGAGAGAGAGAGTTGATATAAACTAATAAACGGCAGCCTTCTGTATAAAACAAAATTCGTAAATGCAAATTGTTATGTGTTGCAAACATACGTGTTGTAGAAACTAGACACAAAAATAACTTTATGCTTTGCTGTCGCGTCGAAATGTTTACTCGTCATACATATCATTCATACAGTGTCGTCTAGTTCACTTCTGCTAAGCCTCTAGGCAACAGCGGCAAAAACTAGTTGCTTCTTACGCACATACTGCTAATAACCGTGTGATCAATCGTCGTGTTGTGACGGTAGGTAGGCCACTTTACGGTCCTCTATTGAGGCAACTTGCTCTAGACAACTGCTGAAGAAAAGCGTTTCTATTATTACTAGTTATAGAATTCAGACGTGTTATACTTAATTGACATACAGTATGTATGTACCTGTATGCGTCGTGTCTAAGTAAAACCAAAACCCAAGCGTGCCCTCACAGCGCCGCCGTCGTCAGTACCATCACAGCGTTTCCCCATTGAACTTAACTTTGTGTGGATGCAGATATGTAACATGTTACTGTACGTCATATTAGTGCGTGTATGTTCGTAACAAACAAATGAGGGATAATGTATATAACTCGGAACGGAGGTCGACGAATAAAGCCCACAAGCAAAACCACTCCGCTTTCAAGAGGCAAGATGAATTCTATATAATGTATATATATACAAGGTCTCTTCGAATTCGTTCAACAACCTTTAGGTTCTACTACAACTCGGCGAAGAAATAATGTTTTTCCTATGGAACAAGTGGGCGGAAATGTGTTCTAAAATGGGTAATTGAGTGTGAGAGCCAAAATATAAAAATTGCAAAGAATTCCATTCCTTGACAAATATCTTCAATACAACATTTGTTCTGCTTTGAGCTAAATGCTAGAATGCAATTCAGCAAATGCACAATTTTCCTCCTAACACGCAGGTATGATTATCGAGAGAATGACTGGAACTCTCGCAGTGGCAGATTTAGTAAAGTTATGTCAGGATAAAGGATAATTTGATACACTACTTTTGGTAAATTTGCTCTCACTCCAAAAGAAGACATTTCAGCCCCCTTGTTCCATTGTAAAAAATATTTTTTGCCAAGTTGTACTAGACCCCAACGTTTGTTAGACGAATTCTGGTAGACTCTCTCTCTCTTTCTATATATATATATATATATATATATATATATATCGTTTCTACCATTAGTGGTGGCTCTCACGGGTAAACGACCATTGTCGGGATAGTGCGACATAACATGTTGATGATGATGCTCGTGACAATCGTGAATGAACGAAATGACGATGTTGATGAGAATCATGTCGTGATGGTGATGCCGGTAGTAAGCTAATAGCGTAAGTGGTTGTATGAGACACTGCAACAGCTTTTAAAGGTAGAACAACACTACCCGGCTAGCTCCAGATCGGCGAGGTAGAGGTACGAGGAACGCTGGGGGGGGGGGGAGCGGGGTTGATGGGTTGGTGGGGAGCCCGGTGGAAGGAGGGGGGGGGGGGGGGGGGCGAGTAATTACGAGAAGCCGAAGGAACCACAGGCGGCAACGCCGTATCGCTCGCTGTTTAACTTATTAGGTGGCACGCCGAGCTCTGGCAGCGACAAGTGCGCATTCATCGCTCGTTCGTTCGTGCGAGTGAACATATAGCGAACAGGTTGCGTCGTTCCGTAGACTGCCGCCAGCTTCTTTCTGTAGTCAGCGTAACAAGTAGCACGTTAAAGTCGTAAAGTCGTATTAGTAGTAGTAGTAGTAGTTGTGGTAGTTGTGGTAGTGGTTGTAGTAAATGAAGGTCATCGTACGGACGCTAGCTAGCCCGTATTGAAGCAATTCGATTTGATTTCGTAGTAGGTGATGTCCCGGCCCGTGACCGCTTCATGCATGAGCTGCCGGCAGCTGCAGAGAAGCAGTCTCATCCCATTCTGCTGCGGCTGCTGCTGCTGCTGGTGAGGCTTCTGATGTCACCCCAACGTCACTGTGGTGGTTTGGTGTCTGTCTGAAGACAAAGTCAGGTCGAACCGAGGTCGGCTCGGATCGGCTCGGCCCGGCCCATGCTCCGTGGGTGCCACCGCCATCCGTTCACGTCAGCTTCTACTGAAGACAGGTATCAGGCCCCGGTAACACGGCTATTGCTATTATTGCTAGCAACAATAACAACAACAACAACAATTATAATAAAGACAGGTCTACTCATAACAATCATACATCCACTACTGTTACTACTACTACTAATAATATTAATAATAGTAATAATAACAATAAGAACAACATTAACAACAACAATAACAACAACAACAACATTAACAAAAACAACAATAACAACAACAACATTAACAACAACAACAACAACAGCAACAACAACAACAACAACATTAACAACAACAGCAACATTAGCAACAACAACAACAATAACAGCAGCAGCAGCAACAGCAAGAAGAAGAAGTTGGCGATGCTGAAGACGTTGGCGTGAAGGTGACGCCAACGGCGTTGTCGGGCTGACGCCACCAAAAGGCGCAGCGTGGCGTAAAGATAAATGATAATAATGATGATGATGGCGATGATGATGATGATGATGATGGCGATGATGATGATGATGATGATGATGGTGATCATGACGAACCTGCGTGATGAGCTCGTCTCTCGCTGCGTCTGCCGCGACCAAACGACAGCCGAAGACCGAAAACCGCCGTCGCTGCTGCTGCTGTTGCTGCCGTCAATGACGACAACGACGACTAACGAACCGAGACGAGGCTGCGAGTGTAGTGTTGAAACTTCAAACGAGGCCCCGGATCGGATTGAGCCTGGTTACGGGCCAGACGTGCATATATGCTTATAATACAACAGCTATATATGTATGCATATATATATATATATATATATATATATATATAGAGAGAGAGAGAGAGAGAGGCACCTGTTCTCCTCTCTCTCTTTCTCTCTCTCTGTATATATATATATATATATATATATATATAGAGAGAGAGAGAGAGAGAGAGAGAGAGAGAGAGAGAGAGGAGATAACAGGTGTAACCATGCTATTTATCTGTTTCTCTTAGACGTAACGATTGTGATACGCAGACGTGTACAGATGAGGTTTTCCACTAGTTTAAAATGATATTATGCAGCCATGGTAACTAACACGACCGTCGCATTGGAGACAGCAAAAACTGCACTGCTTTTGTCTTGAAAAATCTGCTTTTTTTGTTGGCACTTTTCTCATTTCCGACGTACGCTATATATGCCATCTGAAGTGTCTGTTAGTGCGTTTACTAGTGTAGTATTCCAGTATCTCCAAGGCGACAGACAGTACAAGGAGGGGACTTCTTTGCAGGGTCGACGATTCGCCGCTTTTCTGTGTTTCGGTGTACCACGCTACCCATTCGAACTCGGCTGAGCTGTCATGCAGATCGGATAACCTATCCGACCAAGAAATTGTCACGTGCCAGACTAGACGATTTGCTGTTAATAAGCTGTAGTGTATTAGAGAATTTAACAATGTTTAGTAGAAGTATTTCTTATAACGTGTTTGCTGTACCGCCGCCGGACGACTAAGAAGCTTTTAAGCGAAACAAGTTCATACTCACCTTTGCACAATCGTGTGTTTCTGATTTCGCAACAATTGGTGCAAACAATAGAATGGTTAAATCGGCAGCATTTGTTCGTATGCTATTTCCACGGAACATTAGCAAAGAAGGCGTAATAGCCATTCATTGTCTACTACTATTTGCCAAAGAAGCCACGACGCAGAGGGCCACAGTGCCTGCTTTGCATATGTTTGCGACCTCCTTACCACCAATCTCATAGAAGCGAGCTGAGAGTATATTAACGACTGTCAACATCCGGCTCAATCCGTTGGAGTGGCTGGGTTGTGACACTCCGTCGTAAATTACTCGGGAACCGTTGCTGCGGAAGGCACCAACGAGGTGCCAGGAATGTATCTCTAATGACTATATTCCCTCGACGAAATGTAGATCATAGCATCTCTAGAGAACAACAGTAACGTGCAGCAATGCAGTTGTAGTTGCTGCACGTTAACATTGTACGATTGTGCATGTCGTCGCAATGAGCTTTCTAGCAGTCCTTCTCGATGATAGAATATATAAACAGAAAACTATATAATTGAGGTATTCTTTGTCAACGGCGGGGTGCTGAAATGAGCCGTGGGCTAAAAATAAAAACAAATTAAAGCTGTACTGAAATACTCTGGTATTTGCAGACAAATAAATGAGCAAGACGGAAATGAGCATGCCTAGTAAAAATCCTCTAGTGTCCGAGTAGAGTAATAATTTTCATAAACATTGGTTAAATAACTATTTTGTATAAATATTAGTGAAATCACTGCATGCGAATTTCACCAATATTTATGGCAATAGATTAAGGACATTTTTATGGAAATCAGTTGCAAGAACGGCACCAGAAGATAGCGGTAAAACTATATAAACGGACACACTACATTCGTTTACTTCGCTACTACACAGTTCAACTTGGCGGCCGTAATAGATTGAGGCAGTTACCCTCAAGGGTGCCTTTTAAAAATACGACCTTTGCCAGATTGTGGCGCCTTTTGATCGGTTCAAAAGCATTTTATCAGTAAGATACAACTTTGTCTTTGTGTAGTGATCTTAGTCCTCATTAACGAAATTTTTGAAGGGTTTGGTTCTAAACGCATCTAACTATAGGCGATCATTATTGCAACGCTCGTCGGTAAGACAGGTAGAGGAGTGTGTGCCCCATGCCTTGTTCTTGTCCTTAAACAGCTAGAAAAAATTATTGTCTCCCGTCTTTAAAATAATTCTGTGTACATTTGGTGTTCGAATTTGTGAGCGCCGGCAAGCTGATAAACGTTCGTACGTTCTGAGCAGTTTTTATTAAGGAGCTGGAACATAGCCGTTCGACCGCTGAGACTTTAAAATGCCTGATACTATTCGGAGCCCTGAAAAGCGAACTAATGTTAGGTTTCATGAGTTCGGGAACCTCAGTAATCGTTGTGGGGCCAGTAGACCGCTCGTTGTGAGGACTTGAAAACTTGCAAAACGACTGCGCTCACGTGTTAGAAAAAACCGCAAATCCTAAACGCGGGTCATCGGTACAGCGTCACAGGTGTCAGATCGGAGACTCAGAAAGATTGTAAACGAAGATTTCGGGACGGTTGCTTATTTTCTTATGCAAATACAAGAGCTAATCGACGCTAGTAAAGCAAAAAAAGATTATTTTGATGCAAATATTTGCTATAGCTATTTCAGCAGTGTGGCCATCTTGACATGTTGTGGGCAGATGAGTTCAGGTTAGGTCGCTTAGGTTTAGGTAACTTAATCGCTTAACTTACGACTAAATGCTTGCCTGTAGCGACAAGCAAGCTACGGAAACCCGAAGAATGGTTGGCCGATCTCAATGAGGGGCCAAAACCGTCGTTTGGGCCGGAATCACGGTAACCGCAAAATGTGACGGTCCAGTTTGTCGACGAAGTATTCTGCGCGACCGTTGTACTTTCTTGGGTGCAAAAACACTTTCAATATTTCAACAATTTTTCCTTGAGTGTTTGAGCAATACGTCTACACGAACGGAACCACGCATGAGTGGTGCGCAGAGCACATTCCTGACTGTTTAGGAAAATCGGAGTGGCCGTCGCAGATCGCGGATTTTAATCCCATATATATTTCCATGACGGTTTTAAAAGCCGCCCTTAGGATTACTCGATTCCAAAATGTATATATGTTTGTAATGTTCATAACAGAGTATAAATAAGTTTTTATGGTCGAATTATATATATATATATATATATATATATATATATATATATATATATATATATATATATATATATAACGGTTTCTCATAAGTGTGGCTGGATTTCAGTGATTCAGCGTCTTATCTCCTCCCTTAAGGCTTGGGTGGTCGCAGGTTTATCGATATGAGATATTGACTTCCTAAAATCCCCAGCGGAAGAATTCCAAAGGCGTTAAATCGCACAATTTAAGCGACCAAGCGATTTAATTGCCTAAATGGTATAATACGTGACCAGGTGCGAAATATTATATTGTTTCATGTGACGTGTGGTAACTAGTACCGTCCTGTTGAAGCCACACATCCATAATATGCCTACCATCTAATTGAAAGAAAAAGAATTGGGTTCTTATGTCTCGATACCGCTCACCATTGACCGTTTGTGTTTATAGCAGCGCGTAGTGACGCGTTTGGTATGCATTTTCTTCTCATAAAACCTATGTGAGCTTTTGTCACGCCAAATGCAACAATAATCTGGTTTACGAAGTCATTAGCATAAAATTGGGTCTCATAACTAAAAATGACTTTGTTGCAGAAGCCAACGTTCACTTGCTATAGTTCAAATATACATTTCATATGCAAACTGTAGCTGTTGAGTCAGCTGGACTTTTTGAGTATGAAGATGCAACTTTTTTTGTGAGAATACATACTATTGCATAGCTCTTGTTGAAGTGCTACGTTCTTAAGTGCGATGCCAAATGAATGTTCCCGGACTGGAGGACACATTCTGGCAAATAGCCGTTCTGATGTTTTCGGACCTGAACGACCTGGGCCAACATGTGGCGTCGACGATGCATGGACGACTTCGACAATCTTTTCACATTGATATTATAGTAAGTGAAAATTGGTTCAGCATGACGAGAGACACAAGAGTATGCGAACATACACATGTAGATTGTTGCATTGTCATCTTCGTTGTCGCTATTGTTGTCGTCGTTGTTGTTGTTGTTGCTGCTGCTGCCGCCGATGTTTTTTTGTTGTTGCTGTGATGGCTGTGATTGTTGTAAATCTTAATGTTGTTTGTGCCTTCGTTGCCGTTGATATTTATGTTGCCATTGTTGTTATTGACTATGTGTTGCCATGCTATTATTTCTGTTCTAAAATATTGAAATGTGATCGGCAGTGCGTGCTTGATCCAGTACAGCGATCCCGATGTCGACGCCTTACGTAGTAGTCCACAGGCAAGCTAAACAGGCACAGAGAGCGCACCAATTCAGTTGCTTTCTCTCTCTCTTTCCGTGGCCCGTTTTTCAGACGCGATAGTCCACGCTTTGTGCTCTTCGTTTCTTGTCCGAGAGTGAGATTAGTTCGTACGGTAAGCTTACCAGAGGCACTCTGGGATAACTTGCTTTGCCTAACGTGATGATTACGACCATCAATACCTATAGCGCGTTCATCTCCCCATCTCCTCCCCCCCCATCGCCAGGATAACAAGAGCACCCAGAACAATAAACAAATCATTATCGATGCTCTGCTGTTTCCGTCATTGGTTCGTTGTCCTGCAGTTACGACGTCGACGAAGGCAACCACAATGTCCTTGACACTTGTTCAAACTCGTCTCGTCTTAGACTCACCACTATACTGCCATGTACTCGCACTAAAGACTACAAATGCTCACTTCACGAAATGTCCGGCTACGGTATGTAATAAAGCATGCTGATTAAAAGACGTGTGTGCATAGAAACTGTGCGCATCATAATTCGCGTTGCCGTCGTCGGCGTTGTCATAAAAGCATAAGATCATAAACCAGCGTGTGGCGACGGCGTACTATGTTTATGTGTAAACACGAAGCCAACTGTGACGAAATAAATTATTTTCGGCAACACCGCCGATATGCGGCCGGCGCTGTACGGCGGATATATGTGCCGCATGAGTGGCAGTTTTTTTGCCGTTTGCCATGCCTCAAAACAAGTACAGCCGCAACAGAAGCAAATCTTCTACCAAGTCGATCTTTCTGTTGCTAAATAAATTAAATTGCGCATCCGTAACATCTCATTCCGAGACAATTTACAACTATACATTAACGATGTAGAACGTTTTACATATATATATATATATATATATATATATATATAACGTCATAAAAAGAACCCACATAATTCACTTAAGGAACCTATAACGTTTTTCGCATTTTCCGGCGTCGTGAAGCGTGAGGTAATATACAACCTACTGGCAGTTCGTGCGATCTTTTTTGATGCTTGGATAGAAAACCGACGGTGTTTGTCAATATTAAACACGAGCACGTTGGTGACCTAACAACCGTACCCAAAATGTGGGCAAAAAGTTATTTTGTACAACTTTCAGCAAAGTATAAGTCCATTTAATATAAAGGAAAACCCTAGCCTTGAAATTGCAATAGAGGACAACTCTAATATAACATGTGCATCACTAGGTGAGACTTTGGGCTTGAATGCCGTGTTTCTCCATGAGATCCGGCAACATTAGGTACAACAAAAAATCTGTTTGATGGGTACCTCATGATTTGTCACAATACGAAACGAAAAAAGGTCGTTCTGGCGCTAGGGTATCAGCCATTCATATAATAAATTCGACGATACGGTAGCGATGACAAGCACGGCCTGGCGAGCAGCGGGATATAAGGGCAAACATTTAACTACGGCGTTTGCAGCCCACGGGTTTCATCACGTGTTATGTAGCACGGAAGAATTCCACGATCCTCAGGAGTGTTGCAGGTGCACGAGGTGCTCTGCCCAGTGCGATAGATACCACGCCGCAGCATGTCCTGCAGTTCAGTCAATAGCTGAGCTAGCAAGATGAGAGAAGACCCAATGACGTGAAGGAAGCACTAGTTGTGTCTGATGTATATGCTAATAATTTTACCCAACCTGGGTGTTAATAATAATAATAATAATAATAAATGGGATACAACAGTATCCTGCACTGTTGCCCCGTCCTACCTGCGACACAGTGCCCTTGAGGCCTGCTGGGTCGCCAAACATGCAGATCGAGAAAAAAGACGAAAGTACAGGGACTTAGAGCCCAGATACCACGTCGTGCCTATCGCTATGGAAACACTAGGTCCCGCTAGTAAAGGCACAAGGAGATTCATTAAAGAGCTTGGCGAGCGGATACAGGAGAACACAGGCGACCGACGAGAGAGCGAGTTCCTGCGGCAGTTGCTCTCGCTGGCGGTATGCAGAGGTAACGCTGCCTGTATAACCGGGTCAATGTTTTGAGAGGAAGAGACTGCTACCGAGATATTTAATTATATATTAATACATGTTCAGACCTCACAATTGTATGATCAGCAATAAACAATAATAAAATAATAATAATAATAATAAAAAAATAAAAATAAAATAAAATAAAAATAATAATAATAATAATAATAATAATAATAATAATAATAATAAATTCGACGAAGGTCAGTCTTACTTGTTTTCAAGACTCGTCACAGATGTCAAGAATCGGGTACATTTTTCTTTCCTTCCGCTCAAGTTCCGTAGCTTGCGGTTGTCAGGCGTTCGAGTTTCTACCCACATGAGTGAAGCTCCAACGGTCACGCTGGCAAAGTACGGTCGCCATCTTCTTCTCCGATAGTGAAATGCGGCGACGGTCAAACTGAAAGAAGGGTGCGATGCTAAACAATGGATATTCTACAGATTACCTGCCAATGCAGTGGCCAGTGCCTACCAGCGCTGTTTTCACTGTCCTCACTAGGAAGAGCTCCAAAGTATGTCTCAGTTAATGATTCCTCTACTACGAGAACGCACACAGGGCTGAAAAACGCTAAAATCCAAATAATTACGACTATACAAATATACCTTTATTCTGTAGTGAACATTACAAACATTTAGTTAGGGCATCTAGGTCAGTTCCTCGAACACAAGCTAATGAAAGTGACTAGAAGCGCTCGTATTTGATCTGAGTCCGGTCTGACCATTAGGAACGCTCGCTCGCTTTTTTGTTACGCCAATAATCGACCAGGGGAAACTGAATTTCTTCCCTTATCAAATTATGTCTCATAAAAAGCTGAGATTCTCGCTGAACATTTTTCTACTCTACTCTGTGCGTCCGGCCCAATATTTTACTGGCAAATAACCCACACAACATTTTACAACAACATAACTTAGTTATCTTCTCTGAGTATGCAATCTGTTCAAATATTTCCCTTAGCCGAAAACTAGTTTTACACGTGGGCTTGCCCACCCGTGGACCCTGCATAGTACGGCTTCACCACGCATTGCTCTACATGTTTGCATTGCGATTTATGAACATACTTTTGGAACTGACCCAGGACACGGTAAGTGCCAAAAGCGATGTTCACAAATGCTCGAAAAATGTTTCCTCTCTGTCCGCTCGCTCAAAGAGCGCACCCGACGATCATTCTCCTCTGCTCCTGCAAATTAGAACGTCTAGGTATCCACATCCGTACAGTGCAATGGCTGAAGGCATTTTTGAGCGACAGTCATTTTCAAGTAGAGGTTGGTGAGAAACAAAATCGGCCATATCCTGCATAATCCAGTGTGCCTCAAGGGGGCATTAAATATAGAAAGTTAGTGGAAAGCGTGCAAAACACGTTTCTGGGGATCCTGTGGTTTAGATGCCTTCTGCTAGGATACTTTTTGATGTACGCGTGATGTATATACATATTATGACATGCGTGGGTAATTACATCCATCTGTAACCAACAAAGTTAAACTAATATCAAATGACCTTCCCTCTTTGCAATAGAAGTTTACACAAGCCTATCTACTATCCGTTCCCAAACTAAACCAGCTTCAGCTGTTAGGAATGTGTTAAATGTATCCAGAAATGGCAGTTTAAAATGCACCTAAAGTTTTGCAACAGCAGGGTGACTACCAATCATTAAGCATTCAATTTAATTCTAGGTCATAAGATAACAACACACGTTTGTGTAGCTTTGTGACCAAGGAAGGCGACGCCCGTTACCCTGGAAAGGCCTTTCATACTCTATTCAATGAACGAGTGAGTTGCAACAACAACAACAACAACAATGAGATCGCGCGATATGAAGTCCCATACTTACATCCACGTACAGCAGTTAGTAGTATGAGCATTGAATGACAACGGCGACCTTGTACTACCACCCATAGGAGGGCACAAACTAGGCTTTGCGATGTGACCGCTGGTATTGTGTTCGTCGGTTGCACACGCCACGACAACAATTACAACAAAAAAAAACTATGATGTTCTTCATATCTCAAACGACTGGCGTTGTCGGCTTCATATATATATATATATATATATATAATGAGAGAGAAAAAGACGTCTCTTGTATATATATATATATATATATATATATATCCACATAAACGATCTTGCAGACTTTTTCCTTCTCCAAAATGAAGATCCACTCCAGCGACTCGCCCGCTTCGTCCCACAGCAGTGTATTGTGAATCCCAGGCCTTGAAGGAAATGGCGGATAGAACCGTCTCGCAAAGTGTGCGTACGTGCTCGGTGCAGTCGGCTGGGTGGCTGGGTGGCTGGCCGGGCAGGCCAGGGCGCTTGCTCTCTGTCTGTTTGTTTATGAGTCTCGAAACGACAGCCTCGTCGGTTGTCGGGCTAGACTCTATGCCCTCTATGCTCTCTCAAGTATGGCAGTAGCGGTCCAGACTAGCGCTCTCAAATAGGAACAACCGGGTGGGGGGGGAAAAAGAGTTTTTGGCGGCATGCCGGCACTCAGGCGCGCAGACTCGGCCTGTCGGTAGGACCGAGTCAAAATAGCGGCGACTAAGGCTCTCCATAGCATGCAACGCAATTTGTCCTCGACTGCCAGGGACGACATGTGGAAGACGGCCGTCCGCACAACGTCAACCTTATGTGATTACTTATCAAATATATAGGACATGTATGTAAGCATGTATTTTTGCGTTTGAACAGCACTTTTGTTAATTTTTCTCGGTCTGTTTAAGCCTCGTCCTGTGTGTAGCAGGAGCTAGGGCGATTCTCGTTAGTCGGTACGTTGTTGTTTTGAGTTTGTGCACGTTGCCTAGTGTGTGGTTGTGAGCTCGGTGACATTTTGTCACTTCAGCTCTTGCACAATGTGTCACTTTGTCCCGCTTAATTAGGTAATCGATAATAACCTTTAAGTGGCCAGAAGCATATTTTGGCTTAAGTATGTGCAAAACAAGTGTCCGAAAAACTCAATATTTACTTAAAATAAAGTTATTAGTCGTTTTTTATAACAAATTATTGGTTTACACATATACATCATTGGCATAGCATTTCCAGAGTTGAGACAACGGAATTGCTCTTCCGCAATGCTAAAGGTAATACAGATCACATGGGCGGCCACAAAGTCACAGCCACACTCCGGCGGGATCTCATGTAACTTCTCGCGCACACAGATCTTTAGGTGGAAGCCCTGGACGGTAAATCTGGTGTCCCGATGCCGGTTCTCATAACTGCAGACTTTCCACAAATCCGACGTTATTGCTTTCGTTTCATAGAATAGTTAGTCGATGTTTACTTAAAATATCGTGTGTCCATTAAGCGTCACAGTTTGCTGACCTTGTTAAAGCGGTAAAATTAGGTAAATTAAATGATTAAAATTGAGTAAATCATTTTCGGTCAGATTTAATGACATTGACAGTCCACTCGATTTCTCATTGTAGCACTGCAGTAAGAAAAGCTATCCGTTAGCTTGTGCCGCATAAACGGTATCACATACTGAGATTTTTTTAGAGCTGAACTCCCCATATATTTGAAGTGTTCTAATGATAAGCGGCTGAACGCTTGCTGTGTATATATATATATATATATATATATATATATATATATATATATATATATATATGTCACACTGTATGTGACAGAGGTGAGCTTTATATATATATATATATATATATATATATATATATACAGCCCACCTCTGAGAATCCCCAATACCTACCGTAGCTATAGACTTAAATTACCTGATATGGTCATGGCCAAAATATGGAACGCTCATAATAATACGGTTCATGAATTACGGGAATGTACATCACTTAAGTTATTCAAGGAAAGATGGCATCATAAATTACTCAGTGAACAAAACCTCGATCGATAAGACATTTCAACGCTTATTATTATTATTATTATTATTATTATTATTATTATTATTTCTATACAGTTTGAACTGAGTGCCCATAAGTACTAATAGCATTATAGATAGCTGGAATGAAAAGTACAACGATGTATGAACCACAGATGTTCTATAGCGTGGAGCGTGTGTTTGAAAGTAACAAACGGAACTGAACTAGGTACAAAGATGTGGCAGATCGAGTGCTGATCGACATGAAGGTAACGGGGAGCTCACCAGGCATCTAGGACGACAGCGATTAGTCTGCATTGGCTAGCCTAGGCTGTGGTTAGTTGTGCTGTCGCTGGTCTACTTTAACTACCGGCGTTAGTTAAAGTGGGAGGACTAGTTACCACCTGGTAGCCGCATGCGTCCGTTTCGTGCACAGCCTCAATTTGTTAGAGCAGTCATGGTGCCATGGTCCTGTTGTTGTTCTTGTTGGTCCTGTTGTTGCTTTTGCTGCTGACGCATTCGTTCACTGCTTCTTCTTCGTTTCCCACGGAGCACTGCCATCTTGCCTATGTTGCATGCATGCACTCGATGGGCGGCGCGCCCTCATATATACAGTAGGTAGGGGGCATTATAAATGGTAACGTCAGGAACAACAGTAGCAGCATCGGCAGCAGCAGCAGCAACAACAGGAGCAATAACAACAACCATCACGACAGCAACGAGGAAATAACCATAATAACAACAACAACAACAACCGCATCTGCGTCATCATTCAGAGCAAAAACACAAGCAATAGCCTTAAGCGCCGCAACCATAACTAGCGTCATAATAACAACAACAGCGACAACAACAACATCAGCAGCAGCAGCAACAACAACAACAGCAACAACAACAACAACAACAACAACGGCTGGAGCAGATGAATGGGAACAGCAGTCAAAGAACAACAATTGTAATCGTGGCTGAGTAACAACAACCAGCCATGTATCTATCTATCTATCTATCTATCTATCTGTGCTTGTGTTTTTGTGTCCTGCGTATGCGTGAAAGCTGTTAAGGGCGACCGCGCGCTGTTGGGCGACGAGATGGATTGAGGAACGTAGGAAGGCTACTCTAAGCAGTCGCTGCCGCCGACATCGCCGACGACATTAGCTAGACATAGAGTTTGCTCGCTGGCTGACTGACTGGTTGTTGCTAGCTTGCCCCTGATCTTGGCTACGCGTGGATGTTTGGTGGTACACGCTAACCAACCACGTCATCAGGCCGTAACCGTCCGTTGTCGTCGTCGTTCGGATTTGACTATTCGCGGGGCATGACAAGAAGCGGCAATGCCGAGCCCCGAAAACACAGAGAGCAGAACACAGATCCAGAGAGAAAGACGGGCCCGGTGGCGTGATTCAGATTCAGTCTGCGCCTCGCAACCGGAGGAGACAGCGCATAGGTGCGCGGGTCGAGCAACGAGCCCCACCGTTGCACATTTGTTTGTATGGGGTCCGTCTATGAAGCAATGTGAAAAACAGTCTCGTAGACGTTAACTTTTGGCTGAGGGTCAGCCCGAAAACTTTAGAGAGACGGGCCGGTTTGCCGACAGTTGCTCTCCTGCGAGCAGCAAAACGATCAAAGCCTGTCGAAGTCTGCCAACTGGTAGCCTACTGGCAGAAGTTTGCTTGGCTTTAACTAACAGGTTGAGGACTGCGATTAAGCGACCACTAGAACGAAATAGGTGACAATGATAACGACAAATGGTATGTATCAACGTTTGATGATAGCAAGTGTTTCAACCTCAGTCGTAGTTAAAAGGGAATCTCTAAATTTTAATTTAAAACAAATTCTGTCATATTGTGCATGTTGAGTTGTCGTTTATGCAACAAGGCGAAAGTGGCGGTTTGGAGGCTAACAAAAAACAGCGGGGTTTTGCGGTGCAACGTATGACTAAATTCTGCTGGGGCAGATAATTTGCGTTGTGCTTGGACGTAAATCTGGTTCAGCATTGTCCTGCTGCTATATTCGACTACTGGAGAGAGCCTAGACAAATCCAATATGAGTACAGTGAGTACAGTGTAAGTTGTTCCCACGGCTTTGATGTAATGCCAAAGTACAACCGAGCTTAGGGGGGGAGGAATCCGGGTTTAGTGGATTTGCGAGTCTCACACTAGTCACGCAGGCTGCCAGTGGCGCATGTGCATCATGCATTCCCAAAACCTCCCAGAAAAAAAAAACAGTGTAAGTTGTAGTTAAACGAGAGACGAAATAGTAGTATTAGTTTTAATGTATGCAGTGTGCCCTAGTTCAAGTAGAGATATAATATAATCAATTATGTAGAGATTCAAGTAGAGATATAATATAATCAAAAATAAATCAAGCAATAATGGGATTACGATTGTCCAAGAAGTATTTAAGATAACTACAATTCAAACGCCGAACAATAAATGAAATAGTGCGGTGAGCCGAGAGCGCATACAAGAAACCCGATTTCAACGTACGAGACAGGATTGGGCACACTGTGGGAGAACTGACGTACCACGCGACTCAAACCTTTGCTAGGCAATAAACTTTAGAATCCCAGTAATGTAAAACTTACTTCTGCTTGGACTGCACGGAAGACGTAGAAGACACGGTTGACCACGCCGTTCCGAAATGCAGCGTTATGGTCTCCAAAACGACAAGGCCCGCCGAACCTAACCCGCTAGGCTGGTGACGGAGAATAAGCTAACGAGAAAACAGCGGAAACAAAGTAATGGCCCAGACACAGGTGGACAATTTCTGTTTAGGCAAGCTGCAAGTGCAACGAAACTGCTATTAGTCTATTTAAGTTAGTTAAATATTCCGTATATGTATGTGACAATCCAGCATCTTGATACCTGAGACTGTGGAAATTGCTACATTCTGCTGCAAAATATAACTTTGAAACTCTAGTAATACTAAGAGGCTCAGCATGTTCTACGTCTCAGTGCAAGCACGTCCGCATTTACATTGTAAGCCGTATTGTGTCTGGACATCTAAACGTATGCTCCTCTATACTTTTTTATTTAAAACGTTTCTTAATATCTGAAAAGAGAGATCTGCAAGATATATACTAATACGTAGAGTCGACAACGCAGTCCGGGTTGCGGTGAGTCGACACGTCTAAAAATAACTAAAGCATTAATGAAAAACCTTTTATTTAAACTATACCGGTACAGGCGCAGTTAGCAATCGTCCAACTGTTAAGAAGCACCTCAGGGACAGATATCTGCACTAAAGATTTTACCGAGCAAACTGGTTTAGTGGCAAAGCCAAGTCCTTGCATTCTGTCGAAGAGTCGTAGGTGACTATCTGGGGCCAATTACCTTTTTTGCTTGGTTGATTGCTTTTTATGACCTTAAACTTACATATTAGCACTGCCAGACTACTGTAACATTGCCCGCCATAGCCAAACAGCAGATCCAAAACACATGCAAGTAAGATGTGTCAATAGAAGAAATGGAACTATCTCCCCTCAATGTTATTGGAATTGTAACAAACTGGCGATACACTACCATTTACGTATGCGTGTTAACAAATAATATGAGGTAGGGCCAAAGGAGTAGCAAAAAGAGTGAAAGAAACAGAGAGAGAGAGATAGATAGAGAGAGAGAGAGATAGAGAGATCTTACCTACAACGAGTTAGGTCTTGTGTCTTTTGGGTAGTCAAAATAGACGAGGCGTGCGACTCACTCACGCCGTATCGAATGAAGAAGAGAGGCGACTATACCACTAACTAAAGAAAGACACAAACAGGGCATCCAGGCGGCGGGCCACGCATAATGGTCTTGTCTGTCCGAGGGAATACTCATCGTGTCGTGTATTATCGCAGACAATGCCTGGCATCGTGGAGTTGTTGTCAAATGCAGTTCCTGCACATCTCGCCGCCTCTTCTCTGGATGCGTGAGGATGGTTATGACGCATTATCTCTCGTTTGCTCTCGTATTCCTGCCCTTCTTCGTTTCACGCGTGTAGACCAACACAGAGAATAGAAAGATAACTGTTGAACAAGAAAGATACGCACATGCGCGCACACACACATACCACACATATAGACAAACCCATTCCCCGATAGGGTGCAATTGCCAATTCCTCCTCCCGGCGGCGGGCGGCGAGCGGCAGACGACCGTTGGCTGACGGGCGCTATATTTTCGTCGTCGGTAACAAATGAATGAAATGGACCACCCATTGGATGGTGCGGTATGGAGCCGTGGAGAACCGGCTAAGGGGTAGCGTCCCGGCGGCGTTACAACTGGCAGCAAAAGTAGCGAATATTCGTGCTGTTGCTGCTTTTGTTGTTTTCGTGTTGTTGCTGTTGTTATTGCTGTTATTGTTGTTGTTATTGCTGTTAATGTTGTTGTTATTGCTGTTATTGTTGTTGTTGTTCTTGTCGTCGTCGTCGCCCTTGTTCTGGCGCCTCTGCGTGCTGCTGCGTCTCGTAGGGCTGCATGAGACGATGGATTGTCGCCGCCGTCCTCGGCACGCCCCCTCGGGAAGAAACACTAGCCCGGCGAATGAATAACGCCGATGACCGCCGCCTGACCCGCCCGAGGAGCGGTTTGGCATTATTTGAACGGGCGGCGAGGCACATATTCGCGCATTATTTGCCCTGCACCACCACCGCCACCATCACCCCATTTCCTCACCACATACACGCACGCCCGCCCGCCCGCCCGGCCGCACGCAGACACGCTGACTACTCGCGAAGTCTATGTGAACGTGCAGTGGTGGTGGTGTTGGTGGTGGCGGCAACGGCGACAGCGAGTGTGCGCAGCCATCGTAGGCTAAGAAACTCAGGGCAGAGGAGGAGGAGTAAGGTGGACGTGGAAGGTGCTGGTGGTGGTGGTAGGAAGTGCGCCGTAACAGGAATGCACCCTGGGAACAGCCAGCTTGAGGCGGCCGAGGGAGGGCTACGGGCCCAACAACAATTGCGACGACACCGATGTCAAACAAGTAGAAGAAGAAGGAGGAGCAGCATACAAAGGAGAAAAATTGGAGCCACTGATAGTGGCATGGGCGCTAGACGACGGAGACGAATCAGTATACACTGACGCATATATATATATATATATACCGAGGGTACTCCGTTAGCGTGTTTGGACACTCTATGTCTGCATGGGGTGTCCAGTTTGCTAGCCCTTTATACTTGCCTGATAGGCGTTCGCTTACATCGGAGACCAATGATTGACAGCTCATGGAAATAGAACAGTTTGTTACAAAGCTACGTCTACTAGTTATGTATCCAGTAACTAGTCTACTAGTTACGTATCCAGTAACTAGTAGACTAGTTACTAGACGTCGTAATGGCAATTCGTCTAAATGCGTACGCACGATACGCGATGTTGCACGGTCGCGACATCAGCCGTACGCTGACAAGATACGCTTCCGAGGTGCAAATGTGTGATATATGCCGAATTGTTGGCCGATCTCGCATCATCTTGTCTTCGACAATCTCTGCCAATCCGTTAGCAAAGGCCAGTGTAGAAGATATGGTTGTCTGCTAATAGGCAGAAGCTATGCCGCTTGATCAAACGTTGGTGCCAGCGTCTGCAACCAAGTTGTGTGGTTGGCCGGTTCGAGATCGCGCGGAAGAAACGCAACCTGGGACTCTACGGTAGCGTAAGCGTAAAATATTCACGTCAAAGTGGACAAGCAGCTGTTACGATTAATAAAAGCTACTCCTATATCTCAACATACTTATGCTGCATTGTTTTTAGAAAATCAGAAGCACGGTTCTAGCTGGAGTATCTTAGAAGAGGTTAAACGATAAGTGCACTACTTCACTCCTTTAAACTGGTTTTTGATGAATAGAAAATTCATCAATAGAAAAAATATCATACCCATGAACAACGTATACAGCTATGTGAGCCGTTTTAGTCTCTAAAGCACTAAGGACCTGAGCTGACGAAAAATATATCAAGCATCCACCACATTTGTCTGATATTGCACTTTTGCACTATCATATTGCTTATCTATTTAGCTGAACGGGAGTGCACATGTTTAAAAAAGGTAGATGTAAATGAGTTATTTTACTAGTGGGACGCAGACTCCTCGGACGCAGAAGGGGAGTTAAAACGTCGATTGATTCGTGGTCTATACGTCAAGTCAGGTCAGACCAAAAGCGCCTTTTAATTTTTTATTCATTTTTTTAATTTATCTTCACCGAGTGCGCGATCTCTAGTGATCACAAAAATATCCCACTATTGGTATTGCATCATTACCAAGTGCATACTGTGGCAAATTGCCATCTGATGACACCATGGCACATTTGAGCACATATATTTGCATCCTATTCCCACAACATTCGTTTTAAATATTTTGAATTAAAAATGTACGTTGAATAATGCTTGTGGGGTTGTCTACTGCTAAGCATATTTTTAAATCATCCTTAACTAGGAGATCAATGACGTATATTCTGAAGAACAAGGGACCATTGCACCATCTTTGAGGCGGCTTTGAGGTGCACGGGAGGGAGTTGCTTTCTGCGCCGCTTTCGACTTTGAACGTAAATGTTTACCGGTAAGGTCTCGAGCATGATGTGTCATTGATACGTTCAAAAAAGCTAGGCTCGGTGAAGTCAGTAAGCGTGAGCTTCGTGACTGCTTTTATGCTGAGAAAAGCTTTGATGAAGCCTACGTAAAGGATAACCTTAATATTTGCATCCCTAGCTGTCGACAGAATCGTAATTAACTAGCAACGTCGCACGGAGCTGATGAAACTATTCCTCATTTTCTTCTTAAAGCGTTTCATTCACAGGCCTTTCTCCTGTGCGCTTTCCAATAAAAAAGGTCGTCAAATAGGGGAAAAGCTATTTCAATATATATATATATATATATATATATATATATATATATATATATATATATATATAATGCAGCAAACGTATTGATATATAAAAAAAAATACAACCTAAAAATGTAGAGCCAAACGAGCACATTTGCCTTCGTTCACCGTAAGATAGTGACTGGCGCATTGAACGATCGTGGGCGAGCACTCATGCGTTTAGCCAATACCCCTATCAAAGTTTAGCTATGGTTATCCTATCTTAGCCAGTCTATTATCGTATCTACTCAGCGCATCCGCAATTTCGGTATTGGGCCTAACTGGTCTGGGACGAGTCGCCGTGCTGACGGCTTCGTTTAAATTTCATCGGCTATAGCTGGCAGTCTCCGATCGATTGAGCCGCCGGAGCGGCGGGTGTTTCAGTGAAGGAACGTCGATGCAGCTCCGCGAGACGTGAGGATATTGTCGCTCTTGCAAAACGACGCTTTGCTTTTCTAGCTCGCTGCATCGTTTTCTTAGCCGTTGTAGTCGTCATTACTGTTCGTCCTCATACCTGTATTCCTCATTGATTTTTCTTAGCGCCAAACGCGTCACGTAGTCACTAGCTATGCGAACAACTGTTACTCAAAAGGAGTTTTTCATTAATAGTTCTCTCCTCTCACCGCTGACTCCTACGTGGCGGTGTACGAGCGGGGTCTAGATGAAGATCCTATACCCCGCTGTGCAGTATGAAGTAAAAGGGGCCCTTTGCAAATGCAATCAACAGCCTATTCTTTTAGCGTGTGCACGTCAACAGACAACTCGAAACCGTGTATATATTTAAATGACTCGTCACACACTTGAAATGAACAGGACGCTGGATTTTTGTCAACTTCGTAAACTGCCAGAGCCAGCGGAGGGAACCGTTTATTTTGCAGTGCTTTCGGAGAACCTAAACAAACCTTTGAAGTGAGATCAGTCGTAGCATTTCAGACCGAAAAATGCTTTATTCTGTGCGAAATTGACAATAAATATTGTAGTCATCATAAGCGCATAATGCAGCTTAGCGTACCACATATGTGCACTAAGGAATAAAAACTGAGTATTCATAGCAATTTTGTGCGTTATTGTAGTTACTATTGCGCACTATTTTCAATGCCTTTATCGGTGTATGGCGGGCTAACGCTCTCTGAGTGGCCTGTTTTTTGTTTGCAGCCAAATCGTAGAAGGCATATTTAGACATACTGGGTCTAGTCGACCCAGTAGCTTGCTGGTTTATATTCAGCCAGTCAGCCAGCATTTCACTTGGAACCGCGCAACATATGTCTTTATTTACTACGTCTACCCTACCGTGACCACTCTGATTAGAAACTCTGGAATTTCTGGAACTTTGCTGTTTGAGATCCACGTCATTAGACATCTGCACTACTACTACTAAGGTGGTTTTTATCAGGTGTTTTTTTGGCCGGATGACCAGTTCGTGGCACTGGGTTCCTTTGGCAGATCGACCAATCGCTATATACATAGAGCATCGTTTGATCAGCAATCTTTCGGCTAGTTTTGTATAAGTGTATATAGGTGTCAAACCGGCAGTTGCGCTTTTTTTTCTGCAGATCAGAAGAGATGAACTGAGTAAGTATCAAGCAAAAAATACAATGTAAGTCTTTCATCTATCCACGACCACCCTGAGCATCAACTTCAATCAGCTCAATCAGGCGTCATCAGGCGCAGACGCATCTGTTTGGTAACGGCTGACTCGATCCGTTTTCGCCGGCCAATATGGAACTCGGTTGCGCTCTCGTACAAAGCTCGAGCTGATCACAAAGTGACACCAATAGAGAGAGAGATAGATAGAGATAACATTAGAGTCACTCCATAAGCGAGAGAGGCAGCGCGCACGAGAGAGAGAGAGATCGTGAACAGGTACTAATTTCGTGCATCGAAACGGCCTATCGTTCTTAGCATAAGTTGTCTCAACGGTCTACGATGGCTCGCTCGCTTCGACTGGATTGAAAGCATTCTCCTAGCATCTCTGCCACGGTGAGCACAACTTTAGACAGGTAGAGTTATCGGTAGGGGAGCAGCCGGCTGCCTGTAGACCGGCCAGTACCGCAACAATATTATAGCACAACAGTGGCAGTGGCGGCGGCGACAGTCAAGGTGATACGACCCCTAACGCGCTTTTAAAAAACAGTCAAGGTGATACGACCCCTAACGTGCTTGAAAGAAACAGTTAAGTTGATACGACCCCTAACGTGTTTTTAAAAAAACAGTCAAAGTGATACGACCCCTAACGTGCTTGAAAGAAACAGTTAAGTTGATACGACCCCTAACGTGTTTTTAAAAAAACAGTCAAAGTGATACGACCCCTAACGTGCTTGAAAGAAACAGTTAAGTTGATACGACCCCTAACGTGCTTTTAAAAAACAGTCAAAGTGATACGACCCCTAACGTGTTTTTAAAAAACAGTCAAGTTGATACGACCCCTAACGTGTTTTTAAAAAACAGTCAAAGTGATACGACCCCTAACGTGCTTGAAAGAAACAGTTAAGTTGATACGACCCCTAACGTGCTTTTAAAAAACAGTCAAAGTGATACGACCCCTAACGTGCTTGAAAGAAACAGTTAAGGTGATACGACCCCTAACGTGCTTGAAAAATTACGCGGCACGTTTTCGATCGACGTGTACCGAGTGAGGCCGGCAGTCCTGTCCACCGCGTCTCATCGGCTCGCGATTACAATACGCTGTAGTATAGCGTGGGTGGTAGTTCTTTTTCTACCGCGTTGCTGATATTGCTACACTACTGTTGTTGTGGTTGTGGTTGTTGGTGTTGGTGATGCTGCAGTGGCAACAAAAGAAACAAAACAACGCCACTTGTTGTTATTGTTGCTGCTGCTACTGCTGCTGCTCCTGCTGGAGTTGTTGTCGTTGTTGTTGCTCCTGCTTTATTGCTGTTGTTGTTGTTGTTGCGTTTGTTGTTGGTTCCGTTGCTGTTGTGGCTTCTGGTATTGTTGTTGGACCTGTCATTGTTGCTTCTGCTGTTGTTGTTGCTGCTGCTGCTGCGGCCGTTTTGGTTGTTGCTGCCGCTGCTGCTGCTGTCGGTATTGCTGTTACTGCTGATGCTTCCCTCTACTGCCGCCGACAGCGGGCGTGGTCGTAACAAAGCGTGCTCAATATTGCCGAATAGCATTTCGCTAATATTCTTTCTCGTCTAATGTCACTTAACTGCAACTAATACGGTTAACTAGTACGACCAGTATTACTACTGCACTGCTATTACTCTAACCGATACTACTTCTACTTACTACTACTACTACTACTACTACTACAACTACTACAATCTTATTAGGTGCAACGTTTCCCCATCGTCAACGACGTCGACTCAACGATATCTTTGTTCGATGAAAGTTCGTTGGCCAGAATCGTGGCCGGCCGAGCGACCGACCGGCCACAACGACCCAACGTTAACCTTTGATCACAATCGCTACCCCATTGTCAGCCCACCAGCCCAACCCGATCTAAAGCCCCCAACAACAACAGGAACGACAACAACAACAACAACAACAAATACGGCGGTGGCGGCGGAGACGTCGTTATGAGTCGTCGGCTGAATAGAGAGGGGCCGCGAGCCCGAGGTCCTGTTGTCTATAGAGTAATAATCGCGGCAGTCAGCGACGTCGCTGAGGCTGACGGCCATGATCACGGCAACGAGTTGGTTGGCCGCAGAGCCGCCGCCGCTGCTTCGTTCGTCGGTTCGTCGGTTCGTTGTGCTTCGGTCGGCTGTTTTCAAGCGGCGAGCGTTATCTCTGCTTTAAAGCTGGCGCTCGCTTGAGCGGACACTTTGAAGCTGGCTACCCGCCAGCACACCACCTCCCCCCCCCCCCCCCCGGGGCCCACGGGGGTTTTCCCTCTATCTGCGTTCATCTCCGCCGTCGGGCCGCCCGACCTACGAGAGAAGACCTGGCCACCGCGCGATTGTCGGACTCCTAACCCGTCGACGCTGCGTTTGGAGTCCGCCGAGTCCGCTGTTGTCGTCGTCGTCGTCGTTGTCCTCGTTGTTGTTGTTGTTGTTGTTGTTGTCTTATTGTTGTTGTTGTATTCATTGTTGTTGTTTTTGTTATCGCCGACTTCTGTACTACCATCATCCCTACACGCGCTGGCGCATCTTCTTCCTTAAGGGAGTCTGACCTCTCTCGACTCGATCTCAACTTATCCAGAGTTCCCGATCCGGCGAGCTCTTAAGCCGGTGGTACAGAAGCCAAATATATGTGTCGCTGCTGTGTTTGTTTTACGTGCAGTTGTATATGTGTGCGCCTAGGTATGTACATGTTTGCATCACTTTGTATGGCATACATACAAAGTTTACTACTTATCTGTTTCAATATGAGCGTTATCTCTGCTTTAAAGCTGGCGCTCGCTTGAGCGGACACTTTGAAGCTGGCTACCCGCCAGCACACCACCTCCCCCCCCCCCCCCCGGGGCCCACGGGGGTTTTCCCTCTATCTGCGTTCATCTCCGCCGTCGGGCCGCCCGACCTACGAGAGAAGACCTGGCCACCGCGCGATTGTCGGACTCCTAACCCGTCGACGCTGCGTTTGGAGTCCGCCGAGTCCGCTGTTGTCGTCGTCGTCGTCGTTGTCCTCGTTGTTGTTGTTGTTGTTGTTGTTGTTCTTATTGTTGTTGTTGTATTCATTGTTGTTGTTTTTGTTATCGCCGACTTCTGTACTACCATCATCCCTACACGCGCGCATCTTCTTCCTTAAGGGAGTCTGACCTCTCTCGACTCGATCTCAACTTATCCAGAGTTCCCGATCCGGCGAGCTCTTAAGCCGGTGGTACAGAAGCCAAATATATGTGTCGCTGCTGTGTTTGTTTTACGTGCAGTTGTATATGTGTGCGCCTAGGTATGTACATGTTTGCATCACTTTGTATGCATACATACAAAGTTTACTACTTATCTGTTTCAATATGCTCGTATATATGTACAATTTTTAGATGTATGCAATATATATAGCGAGCATTTTTACGTTTTATCCAGTACTTCAAAATAGGAGTAGACATGTTTCTCTAAGTGTGACATTCAGATGGGCCTCTATATATAAACAAAAATTTGAAGTTTTACGTATTCTTTTAAAATAAGAGTGCACATTCAACCCCAGGGAACATGTACAATCATCATAGTCATCATAATATATATATATATATATATATATGGGGAATTGGGATGTGGTCATATATATATATATATATTCGACGTGTGGGTGTATGGATTTCTCTGTGTCTGTCATCTGTGTGGGAAACCTCACTGCTGCAGCAGCTGCTGCTACTGCTGCTGCTGCTGCGGGTTCTACTATCGCCGCACTACTTATTGCCCCGTGCGTACTTTGCCGACGCTGCCCTAGCCAGGCAGACGGGGCCCGACGGAGATAGATGAGTAGGAAGAAAGGGGGGAGAACGATCAGGAGCATCTTATTGGCAGGCTATTGAGAGTAGATATTGGCGTCGACGGACGGCCCCGGTTATCTTTCGGCGTTAGCTGCTCGTTGCTGGCTGTGCCGCCGCTGCTACCGCCTCCACAACAACAACAGCATCAACACGGCAGTAGCAGCCAGAAGCAGAGGCAGTAGAGGCAGCCTTCCAAAAGGCAAGTAGGCCAAGGCGGCCTGTTCGACAGACACAGTGGCAGGCAGTGTATGACGCCGCCCCGGTCGGCTGTCAATCGGGTCTCCTCGGCCTGCACGATAGAGGGACTTGCTGGGACTTCGTGCTGGGCATGGGCACGCTGGGTTGGCGGGTTGGTAGTGGGTTAGCGGGGGTTGGTAGTGGCTTAGTTGGCTGTCTTTCTGTGTATCTGCATGCATGTGCGTCGCCTGGAAGGTGACCCAGGGCCGGGCGGCGTTTCTGTCTTTGATGGAGCGACAGGGGCGCCAGCGGCGGCCCGGCGATACACAACGTGCGCTCCGTTTACCTGCAAGAAGGACGGAAGCGCCCACGCTGCTGCTGCCGCCACCGCCGCTGCTATTTTGGGTATATTCGATAGACTAGCCAACAAGTCGTCAGTGTATAGAGAACCAGTGAACCCAGCACGACGAGTCGCCGACAGAGAGCGCAAGCAGGAGCGATGCGGACGAGAGAGGGCATGTTTGAGAGTTATGAATAGATAGATCGATAGATAGATAGATTGATACAGAGAGAGTAGGACAGAGAGAGACCTGCAAGCATTATCATGTTTGAGCATGTACGTCTCGCCAAACAGCGTTGAGGTTGAGCGCTTAACCCAAGAGGGATTTAGTTGGCTGCGTTTCATGCGCTTACGTATTGCAAGCGTGACATGCAGAGAAAGCCGCGCGCATGCAATTCTGGCCGGATAGAAGGATCAGCAGCAAACTTATAGCGAGCCATTTGTTGTTGTTGTTGTTGCTGTTGTTGCTGTTGTGGCTGGGTTGGCGACAGTTTGCGCCTTATTGGCTCTATGGATTTAGAGTGAAAAACAGTAAAACTACACTGGCTGATAATGTGCGCCACCTATAGCATATATACCTTACTTCTTCGGGCTGACCCTTAGCCAGCACTTAACTTCCTTTTGCATTGCTTCGTAAGACGGACCCCATAAATACAAATGTGTAACAGTGGGGCTCAAACACGTGCTGCACCTATATGTCACCTCCGGTCGCGAGGCGCACGCGAATGCACACACCACGCCATCGGGCTCGACTATAGGTCTTTAGCTGACTTAGAGACGGCAGCTCGTTGCAAGGTGAAAGCGCTTGACTCTCCTAAGACTTCTTAAGCTTGAAACGCACTGGCTTTGAACATTCTAAATGTGAATTCAATTAACTTCAGAGTTCTATAGTAAAGCAGTTGAATGAATTTGAGTCGCTGTCAGGAAGGTAAACCAAGTAAGTTGTTTACAGGTGCTCATGGGGTAGATGGATAACAACTGTGCCTAATGCGGGAAAGAATTGTGCCGACCTTTAGGCACGGAAGGCGACAAAAACATACAGGATAGCGAATATAGACGAATACGTTTTTCCCACATTTGTAACACAAAGTATTATGTATGTGTTGTGCCGAAGATCAGGGTTATTCAAAAGAAACCGGCTCAAATATGCTGCTCAAATATGCTGCTTGCAGTAAAATGTTCTTGTTTTAATTAAGAAGTTGCGAAAGGTATTGACTAGTAATTATGTGTATCAGACCTGTATATGGAAACTCTAACTATAATCTGAATTGAGGTTTTGTGACTTGCTTGTGCCAACGAATGTGCTCCGGATCTTAAACTCCTGGCGCCAACGTAGATAACGAAGCACAGGCTACTTCCATAGCCGTGCCACTGCCAGAACGAGGTCGCTACGCGCGCCGTGGCACTACCACGGTTCTCGCAAACGCAAAAATCATCTACTCACCATGTATAGGTATCTCCAGGTTAACTTGAGCAGGTGTCGCGCAACCCAATACATTCTAGAGGAGTTTGCGCGTCAGACTGGGTTCTGAGGCAGACACCACACAGGTGTCTGCCTACTCTCCGAACCTACTGCTGCTATTGCACGCCGCTCGTCAAACACCTACTGCGACTCTCTGGGAGATACAGGTATATGGTGGACTGGACAAAACTCCCTTCTCCCCGTCCAATCATGGGTCTGGCCCAGGGTTCACCTGGGCAGACCTATCTTCTCCTCCCCTGACTGTATAATCTTGCTTTTTCTCTTTAAATAGAACGCTTTTGGGTATTGAGGCGTTTCTAGGTGTGCTGGCATCCTCTCTTGACGAGCATTCTACATGTCCAATTTTGGTCACAGGGGTCTTTAACGCACACCATACTGGATGGGTCCCGGACGACACGACGTCGAACACGCCGTCTCTGCCTGCACGGCACTCGCTACGACACGTGCGTCTACAGGCTCCGCCCTAGTCAACCAGGTGATACTAACAATCGTCGCGTTTATGCTACGCAATCCTGCTCCATGGACGCACTGATTGTACTACCTCGACACTATCAAGAGGGGGAAAGTTCGCCTAGAAGACCTGCGCCGAAACCGCTTTGCACACGCGCGGTCGGTAAACAATCGAGACGAGGGTGCAATCTAGCCCTCAAGTGAAGGGTCTCGACGCACGTCCCCGGGTTCAGGGACCATGAGCCGGTAGAGCCAGGTGTTGTTGATTGCCAACACCGACCGTGGATTATGCATTTTCCAAACCTCCCATATCCAAAAAACGGCAAATTCGTCACTACTTGGAGCTAGCAATCTTCTCGATACAATTTTGTGAGCCTTTTTCGAGGATCCGGAAGTGACATTACGATAAAAATGCATCAGCGAACCCCACTGCTACCTGGCTGAGTGACATTAGAGCACATCAGTGCCGGACGACGTGCCAATAACAATAACGAGTCAATAGTCGATGGCATCGCTAATGGCAATAACAAACTACCGTAGTAGCAGTAGTAATGATCGTAGTAATAGCATGCTTTGCCTTCGACTTTTATTAGAGCACACGCAATCGCTGTAGGCGCAGATCATTACGTGTTGTCGTCAGACGGTCCGGGCAGTCAGGAGATGCCGGCAAGCGGCGACGTCGTTGCCGTCGTCGGCGCCAGGCGCAATGCCTGGGAAGATAGTGAAGCTAATTGTGTAGCATGTTGCCACCCACTTGTAGCAAACAGCATTGCCAGCATTGTCAATGTCATTACCATCAGCAACCAACATCACACACGTACGTCGACAAAGACGAGCGAAGACACGACGTTATCTTATTTATTTCTCTCAGGCGAGTCTCTTTCTGGCTCAGTGGTTTTTCCAAGGCACTCCTCGCTACGCACGATTGCTCCGTGCTCCCTCCACCGGTGGGCCGGGAATCCGTACACGCCCTATGTGCCTGACCACGCGGCGACCTCGGTATTGTCAACCTCTATTCCTGACTGTTGCACTCAGCAAGACTGTAGCAACAGTAGTAGTAGTAGCAGCAGCAGCAGCGGCAGCAGCTGTACCAAACGTAGCCACTCACCCCCCTAAGGTTTGGGTTTGAATGGGACGAATCCCTACGACCCGACAGACGAGCTTGCAGACACATGTTCAGGTCGACAAGCTTCTCCGTCGTTATGGCTGCGGTGGTGGCATCGGCGGCGTCGGCGCTTACTGACTATACCATGGGGACCATGTTGCTTCTTTCTGCACATCGTGCTGTGTTTTATCTTCTGGGTCAACGTCAACAAGGGCAACGACAACAGCTTCTCGGTGGCTGCCGCCATCGCTTTCTTGGTTACCCTCGTCTGCTTCACGACTGTTTCTTCGCTCCGTCGCTTCTCTCTCTAGCCTTCCTTCTCTTTGTCGTCGGCGCGCGTTTTTCGCTTTTCTTCTTCATCGCCTCCTTTTTCTTTTAAGCTTTTGCCCACCACCATCAAGCGCCGTTTCTTAGGATTCTGACGCTGCATCTCCCAGCGGCGGCTCGAGATTGCGAGTCGACTGTGAGCCGTGGGCCGCGCGCTGTGCGGCGAATTCCTGCAGCCCGGCCAAGCGAGCGCCAGCCTGCCTGCCTTCCTTCCTTCCTCCTTCGCGAGACCACAGCATTTCGTAACGGAATAGCTCCTCCGCCGCCGTCTTAGTGTCGGGCGATCCCCCCGGCAAGCGTCCGCCATTATCCCACGACGTACGCAGGCACACACACACGCACATACACCTCAAGCCCTGCTCGCGGAGTAAATGACGCGCAGATGGACGAAGTACTGAGAGAACGACGATGACGATGCGACCGGCAACTAGCGACGGCGAAAACGCGGTCGGCGACGAAAGCGACGAGACAGCAGCCAACTAAAATGCCGACATTCGGGTCGTCTTCTAGTTTAGTGGTAGGCTCAACCGAGGAAGGTAGGGCTGGGCTGGGCTGGTCCGGACCGACATCCTTGTTTTGCTGCCGGTTGCTGCCACTTTGGAGACAATTTGGAGCATGCCCCTATAGTGAAGACCATTGTTGCTCTGGACAAACAAACCTTACCTTACGTACACTTACGAACGGTAAGGCTTCCCGCAAAGCAAGTAAGCAAGTGTCGAGCGGTGAAACAGCCTGCAGAAGAACAAAGAATGACTCAGAAGAAGAAGGGGCAGGGGAGGAAAAATATAATGAGGAGGAAAGGGATCTATAAAATCTAGAATAATATCAGGTGTGCAGTGTTGCTGTGCGTATCTACAACGGTCCTAATTTTGACATTTATCTATGCACATATATTTGGTCTTTCAGATCATTACTACGTAATAAATCAGCTTCTAAGATGCACTCTATACAGAGCGGTATAGAGTTTGGTTTGAACGAGACTATAAAATGCTGCGGGGCAAGCCACGATCTGCCCCTAGGTACGGTATTAGACGCTGGGCCAGCCACAGTATTACAAATGCTGGACGAGATCCGCAAGGCAACTAGTCAATGTTCCATGCGTTCCTTTTGCATCTGACAGCGAGCACGTCATCGTATAGATCTGCACGCCCTGTAGAAGTAAAGCGCATACGCTTATCGCGCCATAACCAAACGACCAACAAAGGGCAATCGCAAAAATACTGGCAACGACTATGTGACAAAATATAATATAACGTCTGGAAAAGGGTTTTCATGTAGTGTGACGCAACCTACGACATCGACCCCCCCACCGACCTAAATAGTCAGCACACGCATCGTAGGTGTATTCTTTCTCGTAGACATCCCCCTTTAAACCAACTGACAATACTGTTAACGCTACATGGACAATTTACAGAAGAATCCGTCCCCGCAAAGCTCTAAGACAAGACGGGATCCAATGGCAGGTAGTTCATACTTGAATCTGAAATCACACGCACTGTCTTTATATACATGGCACACGCAATCCTTCGCAAGGTTAAATTGCTCAATAAAACGAATTTTATCAAATCTTTTGTCCGGACAAGTTCTGTAAAAGAGCTCAGTAACCTAAGATCTCAACAGTCGCTTGCACGGAGCGTGGTAACATACTGTTTGTCTGAAGGCAGGGTCTCAACGTCGTTGTTTTCCTCGTTGCAGAACTATCAATGCGACACCCGCCTACCATGACTTCTAAAGTTATTTTGCTTTAACTAATTTATCTGATAGCACCATTGTAAGGTTAGCCGTACTTAATTGCACTTCCTATTATCAGACCTTCATCATAGCGCACCCGTAATCAATGTTTAATAGCTAATGGTGTGTTTGTTCAGTCTATGTCTGTCCAGTCTCACAGAGCACTCAACTCCTGCTCTTTGAGCAGGGACGAAAAGGCCAGAGTATGGAAAAAAGCCGCCTCTAGCTTAAAGTGGTATTATAATATGTTATTGAAGTTTTGAATGTACGCTGCAAATGTTTGCTAAACCTTGAGAAATGCATTTCACAAACCGACATCACAAATTTCACTTGGTCAGCCGACGAGTTGGTCTGGCAAGCGCTTTGCTGTCTTCTAGGCTTTTCATGAATTCACAGACCCTCGTCCGTGTAACTCGGAAGTATCGTGCGGTACACCACTGCTGTAAGCTGTATTTGCTCGGTGTAACACGCCTCCGCATTGATTCATGAGCTGCATCAAACGAGCTGGGAACAGCTAGTTTGTTCAATAGAGGTGTACATGCATACTCTTCAAGCGACAGCTCTAAGCTATACATAATACCTATAGTTACTAACAAAACTGTGCATAAATTGGAAAGCATGTCACGTGGAACCATCACACTTCGGGGCACTATTTGAAGCAAGATATAGTTTTTAGTATGTGTACTTCAGGAACCTCTAGTTATTCTCGTTGTCCTGACAGAATGTGAGCTTTCTTCCGACCTTCGCTACACCTTGTGTGTGCAATCATAGGAGACAACGCAAGAACGTGTGCACAATATATATATATATATATATATATATATATACGTGTGTGTGTATATTCAACATTCGGTTCGACTTGAAAAATACGCTCAGCAATATCTGGTGGCCGACGGAAGCCTTGCCATGATCGCAAAAACGCTGGAATCCGTCACTCGGCTGGTTCGGTCCACAAGGTGGACGAGCGAGTGGAAACGAGGGGATGGTCTCTGAGAAGGAAGCGCTTCTTTGAGATGCCCGTGTGAAGGAGACAAACGCAAATAGAGAGCTGAGGGCAGGCAAACGGAAGGAAAGCGGCCGGCCCGAAGAGAACGGGAACAAAAGAAACCAGACAATATCCCCGACCGACACGCTCGGTGGAACTGGATCCGGGCTAAGTAAATAAAGGTGTTGAAAGAACAGACGAGCCATTGTGTGCGTATGTGTTTCTTTACAGACTCTCCATTTCTCTCTCTCTCTCTCTCTCGCGTTCTATCTCTCGCGTTCTATCTCTCGTGCTGCTTCTGCTGCTGTCGTCCGACCGCTCAGCGTCAAGCTGCCCTGAGATCGACATCGCAAGCAGGCGACCGGGCTCTTTTGCCGGGCTGATATTGCTTCTTTCTGTTTCTTCGCTTTCTTCCTTTGCTTCTGCGTGCGCGGGCGCGTTCAGAACTATGTACTGCAGTGGGTTCTTGCCATCCGCCGTACCAGACGACGACGACGACGGCGAACTGCCGCTCCTTGGAAGCTGCCCAAGGAGCGGGTGGTGAGACGGCAGCGTCGGCAACGACGACGACAACGACAACTCAGTGGAAGGGCAAAAAACGACCTCCTAGCTGAACCGTGATGATTCGAACTCAAAATCATCTCTTCCGGCGTTCCGCGGCGTCGTCGTCGTCGTCCATCGATGGGATGGATGCGCGCGCTTCTCACCTCGATGTTAACACCTGGCTGGGCGGTTTTATTGGCAGCGCCGCACGCCGCCCGCCGCCACGTTCGATGCGATATTTTCCCGTCCACGTCTCACGTGCAGTGCCATCGCTACCTGACGATACGCTGCTGATCAAGCGTTGCGAGCGCAGGAGAGCCTAGTATACGCGCGTTTGTACATACGCATGAGACGAGCTCGGGCAAGCGACGAGCTGGACTGACGTTTCAACTAGAGTCTACGTGTGAAGATCAAGGGCTCGTTCGCTCGCTCGCTCGCTTGCTTTATTTCGAGCTTTCGATCCTCTAACGCAGACGACCGGGACGTGGCAGAGCTGCGTATGGAGTTGACACACACACTTGTTCTGGCCGCGGCCTTGCGACGGCACCGAGAACGCCGAAACGAAAAACGTCACCAGACTGCCGAATTGAAGCAGTTGACTCGAAACTAATTAGCATCGATTCAATTATGACATTACAGGCAACCGGCGTGGACTGGAGCCAGTTGCTTGCTTGTTTTGGTCCACGCCAGTTACCAAGTGTTTAGTTTTTTTTTTTGTTTGTTTGCTTATCTGCCTCGGACTCTGATCGAGTCGAAGCACCTGGTCTATATGTAAAGGTTTGTGTCGTATGCTTTTATGTAAAATCTGCATGTCGCTTAGTGGTATTTTTCCAGAACTTAATTTTACCGCTGGTCGCTACCGAACGATGGTATAATAGCCGCATGCTCTACACAAGCGCCCAGCAAGGCTGTCTACGCCAAGCATGTCTTCACAGATAAATATATATATATATATATATATATATATATATATACATGTGTGTGTGTTCTTGATCACTGGTATTATGCCTTAAAACCTGCTGCACGTATGTACATTTAAAAGGTACAACAACATAAAAGCAATATTATATACTATACAGCTACAGCCAATATTTTCGAGAGCTTCTACGTAATGGGGCAAATTTGACGTTAAATAGTATATATATATATATATAAAAATATATAAGGGAAATATATATATATATATATATATATATATATAAATATATATATATAAGGGAAATATATATATATATATATATATATATATATATATATATATATATATACATATAAATAAATATATATATAAGGGAAATATATAATCGTAAGTAAACATCATCTTCAACAAATAAGCTAATCTTGTTTATTGTTTCTAGTCTTAGCGCGCAACAGAGTCTAAAGTTAGCGAGTCAAGTTATAATTGTATTATTCTAGAATCTAACCTGCCCTGTATGCTAAGCTATGCATGCATTTTTTTGTTTTACTGACATATTAAACAAATGATAAATACCAAAAAGTATAGATGTCACGCCGACCACTGGCACATTGGCCACCTCGGAGGAACTGGTCGGACAAATTTAGAACACCATGCGACATGCAAGGCATGTCCGAATGTTGCCCGGTCAGGGCATCCGTCGCAGACGGGCATACAAAAGTTGTACTAACGGTTGCCTCGAACAACGACATTGAGGCCTGGTACTCATTGTTTTCTTTCGCGCCGATGCTGCTGTGCCTTCCACGGATACGCAACGGCATGCGTTCCCTCACAGTGATCATCAAAAAGAACCTTCTGCAAAAGAAACATCTCTGGCGCTGCCAGGCTTATTGGCTCTACGGACGCATTTATATCACAGTCCGAAAGCCTTGAGTCTCTTTGAGGCAAACATCTAAGCCGCCCCCTTGGGCCTTTGCTTGCCATTTCGACCCCGAACTATGCTGCCATCCACTATCTCCAGCGACAAAGTGCGCCTAGCCGTGAGATCCTTCCCCAGGAGCTCTGCGGCTGGTCTAGACTTTCTTAGGCCTCGACAACTGTCTCTGTTCTATAGCATGCTCGTTTACACTTCTAAGGTTGGCTTAAAAAAAGAGATGCACTGCCAAAAAGCTATCGGCAATTAGTCTTCGTCAGTCAGGATTATGTATAGAGTATGGAGATGAGAATTCACACTTCCCGTGACTTTATAAACTCCCGCAATGGCCCGACCGTGTTAGGGAGGTTGAGTTATATTGTGACGAAGTCACTGTGTGCATCACAGCGCAATTCAAATCTACTCTAACCGACCACGTCCAACGGCTACAGCGTCCAACGTTCACCGACCGATACATGTCTCAACCAACCACAGCCTTTCGCGCCGAAACACCAAGGACATCCGCCGTCCAAAACGATCATCGGTCGACACCTGGAGAGGGTCGACCTATGATCGGCAATCTAAGTCAGACCTAAATTAACCTGTATTCATATACGAAACAAACACAAACCACTGTAAATTTCGACCGATTTGAGAGCGGGTTCTGAGACTCTTTTGGGTGTCAGCACGCCGCGGTGTCTTGTGAGTCAATAAATAGACCGATCAGCCTGGCTAAAAACACACTCGTTGCTCGGTCATGCACTAGACCATATGCTACGCTTTGTCATTCTTCGTTCGTGAGTTCCTCGTGCTGCAGTACCTGTCCGGCTGAGTCTACATCCCCCGAGCGGACCAGCGTAACACAACAACGTTACATTTGGTGGAGATGCCTCGATCTCTCTCTACCACCGGACGGCGAACCAACCGAGGCGACAACGGACGATGCCAGTGAGCAACGTTACATTTGGTAGCGATGCGGTGAGCAACGTTACATTTGGTGGAGATGCTTCGATCTCTCTCTATCAACGGACGGCGAACCAACCGAGGCGACAATGGACGACGACGAAACAGCACACGGAACGCGACCAAGAGAATCAACACCAGTCCACAGACCTAGACCCCCGCCCAACCACGTCAATTTTCCAGACTCACGACCAACCACGTCAACCGTTCCAGACTCACGGCCAGCCACGTCAACCGTTCCAGACTCCCGTCCAGACTCACGTCCAGCCAGCTTAACAGATCCAGACTCGCATCCAGCTGCCTCTACCGCCGACCGCCACTTCAGCCATCATGGACAACCAAAGATTTCCAGACGAGCGACAGTTCTATCTGCCCAGCTGGGCATGACGACACGACGCACGGATCACATCGGACGACGACCAACCTCCCACTCCACGACTACGTAGACAGTCTCATCATCAACACCGAAGAAGTAAGAACCCTGGCGATTTCATTAGCGTACCGCGCCAATGCAACGAACAAGGACCGCTACAACCAGAAGAGACGTGAACCGACATTTAAGGTGAGCGACTTAGGTTCGTCGAGTCGGTGAATCCGAGAAGCGATCAACCCCGACCTACCCGACCACGAACGACAGAGTTCAAGACATAGTACCATCGTTCGACCTTACCCGGATTAAAAGCGTACAAGCCGCCCGGGTAAGTTGCACAAAACAAGACCGAAACACGACCAGCGTTCATTCTTGCCCGGTTTAAAAGCGTATAAATCGCCCGGGTAAGTTGCGCAGAACTAGACGCAGTTGAACAGTTTGCCGTCCTACTGGCGTTAAACACCGACCATCCGCAACATACAACCGTCCTCATCGTACAACCGACCGACATCGCCTGGAAAAGTGTAAGAACTGAAAACGAGGGTTCCCACCGCGCGGGAGTGCACGCCCGTGCCGACTCTGTTCCGCACTACTACTCTACCCAGACGAGAGAGGTACCAAGTGGCAACAAGCCTGCAGTCACCGACAATACGACCGTATCCCGAGCCAAGCCGTCATTCAAACCTACAACCCAAACCATCCGAGCGACACATCGGACGACAGCGACCTTCCCGGCGATCAACAACGTACGTGAACTGCCGACCTTTCCAGACCAACTTCCAAGCTCAACAAACCGCCTTGTCCGCTGACACGCGACAGACCTCCACTGCTGGTTCGGGACGAGCCAATTCTGAGGGGGGGCAGTGTGACGAAGTCACTGTGTGCATCACAGCGCAATTCAAATCTGCCGACCACGTCCAACGGCCACAGCGTCCAACGTTCACCGACCGATACATGTCTCAACCAACCACAGGCTTTCGCGCCGAAACACCAACGACATCCGCCGTCCAAAACGATCATCGGTCGACACCTGGAGAGGGTCGACCTATGATCGGCAATCTAAGTCAGACCTAAATTAACCTGTATTCGTATACGAAACAAACACAAACCACTGTAAATTTCGACCGATTTGAGAGCGGGTTCTGAGACTCTTTTGGGTGTCAGCACGCCGCGGTGTCTTGTGAGTCAATAAATAGACCGACCAGCCTGGCTAAAAACACACTCGTTGCTCGGTCATGCACTAGACCATATGCTACGCTTTGTCATTCTTCGTTCCTGAGTTCCTCGTGCTGCAGTACCTGTCCGGCTGAGTCTACATCCCCCGAGCGGACCAGCGTAACACAACAACGTTACAATATTATAGAAATGCCTTTAACAGCATCAAAAAAAGACCATTTGCTAAACGCGACGAAATGCTACGCCCCACAAATTCTTCGCCGGGTACATGCGGCTTGCGCACAACCGTCGCACTTGGTGTTGCCACACACCTCTATATTTTCGCAGTCTGGCCTTCAACAAGGGGACTCGTTAAGTCCGATCAGTCTGTACAGTGTTTTTTAAATACCTGATACTTTGACGACGGTGTGCTTGGAGGTGACCTAGCTACGGTAATATGTCATATTCACAAAGCTCGGGACCTCGAGAGGGTGAGTGGGCTATCCCTAAACCCCGGGTAATGCAAGCCGTCTTCCACTGCTGGAATCTCATCGCGTAATATACCCAATGAAATCGAGCGTTTCGGCGGCGCGCATTACTCACTTGCTTAGGGGAGTCAATTGTTTTGACGTGACCGAGAACCTTTGGCTCTTTAACGAGTGTACCTTGCAGACACTATTATGGGATGCAACGCTTACTGACCCATTAGCGCCTTCAATGGTCTGTGCGGGAGCGGATCAAGCCTGTCACGCGTTTATGTTGGCGGAGGCCATCAAGTGCAGATATTACGCTAGTATTACCTAATCCCACGCCTTCCGCCCACTGGCATTCGAGACACTTGGAAGACCTGCCCCGAAGACGCACAAACTTATTCAACGAGTCGACAGGACGCTCAACCGTTCGACAGGGGACACTAGAGCTGTCGATTACATGCACGAGGGACTATGCCTGGACATTCAGCGGGATAACGCCGCCTCTGTACGTGGAATTCTGCTAGACTAGACACACCCAAACCTGGAAGGTATGTAACGTTTTAATTTATTTTATTTGATATATATATCCTTCATAAGGAGACAGATGTTACCTCTTATACATAAGAAAATAAACGTTTAAAACTTGAAAATAATAGGCAAAAACATTAAGCGATGTCAAGTTGGATGGATAAGTTCGGTACTTATAAGCGTTCCCGGAAAGCGCACATTGCGAACGAACCACCTGTTAAGAGTGAAGGGTCAGAAAATGTATCAAGCGCATGCGCAACTACATCCGGTCGGCTTACCAGGCAGCTTATATAGCGTTAGGTTAGATGATGATGTGAGAGACAGGGGCCCAACAAGGTGATCCGTTAGGGACAGCGTTATTTTGCCTAGCGGTTAATGACCTGGTCCATAGCTAAGATGCCCACTCAACGACGAAGCATTTGGCGGGTCTAAAGGTAATTCTGTATCACTGTATCACTGAATGTTTGATTATTCATTGGGGATATCCCTGGAGTCCTAGGTAAATACCTCTCTAAAATCGGACGTTTCTTGCTCCGCGCAGCGGCTTTTCTGCTCCTCTTTTTCAGCCTCCAGGTTAACTTTCATATTAAGGCGACTGAACCGATAAACTACGCAAACTCCCCTACTCAGCCATAAGGACGGTAGAGCAGTTGCCCTACTTGAGACTCCATCATGTCTCTAAGACAAAGACACTCCCACCGGCATCAAAAAGACGGGTAGGCCTCGCTGACCTTGTCACTCTGAGTCGCCCCGATGTCGAAAGCGAAGAGCTGCATGGGGCCACTAGACGAGGCCGATCTAGAACAGTTCAAAAGCAACCTCACGAAGAAAAGGAGGATCTCTCATCCAGGACAGGCACAGCACCGAAGATTGCTGATTCCTTTGGAAACACTAGGATCTGGTGGCCCACTGATTTAAAGATCGCTCAGTCTACGCTAAGCTAAGAGTAGCACACAGGAAAACCACCAGGCGAGTTTTCTTAGAAATATCTCACCTTTGACTCAACGAGGCAACCCAACGGCGGTGGTAGGGCCGTTGTCAAAATGAGCCAGGCGTGAACTGACCCTGGCCGATGACTGATGCAAAAGTTCTATAAGAACAATGTCTGCAATTGTAGCAAACAACGTTGTTGTTACCAGTTGAAAAAATATATTATATATATATATATATATATATATATATATATATATATATATATATATATATATACACACGTAACACAAATAACTCATTTTAGGTCAAGTCCCGCTGTACAGATGACAACAATCTGAGCGCCCGGACTAACGGACCGCGGACTGGATAAGAACGCTAGACACATATTATTATTATTAGCCCTGCCTGCTGTGGCTCATTCCGTGAATAGATTGCCACATAATGCGTTCGTCCGCCGCCGCTGTTTGCGCGGGCGTCAAACGGTGGCGGAAATGAAGAAGTTCAGGGCCCTGACTAAATGCTCCGGTCACGGCCGGTTATCAGGCGGGAGTTATCAGGCGGCGCATAGCGTTCACGGCTGTTGCTGCTGCTGCTAGAGACAGAAACGCTGGGTACACGCCAGATTCACGCCAGATTAGATTTACGTTCTGTCTTTGAATTGCGCCGAAACCTAAGCTTGCCAGCTGTCGGATAAAGCTGTGCAAACCTGCTAGGCGGCAAAACTCTCACACACACATTTTAGTCTGCATTTAAAAGTGCAAAGGGTCAATGTGTGTATATAAAAATCATGCAGATATGTCGATAAAAATCACCAATAAATAGGAGTGACAATAAGAACACACCCTTACAAAGTGTCGAGTTAATTATTGTAAAATGAAATTGGTAACAAAAGCACAATTTCCAGCATAATATACTGAAAAAGTACAGAAGGGTCATCCGATACTATTGTGTTCGGCTCAACATAAATACAATACATATATCATTGATAGACTTCACTGTAGCGCCAATTGTGGGTTAGCAAACCGCAGCTGGGATAGACACAGACGACGAACAAAATAATAATAATAAGAAGAAGAAGATGAAGAACAAACCAGTCGTCCGCTTTACAAATACCATCAGTTAGCATGTACTAGTCAAACGCGCCACTGCTAACGTATATTTTTTCTGATTGTTACAATCAACAATCACAAAGATAGGTAAATAGATAGATCGGGGGGGGGGGTATTCTGTGTGGATAAATAAGGAACGCCTTGGGTTCCCACACACACATATATATATATATATATATATATATATATATACCAAAATGTTCCTCCGATTTCGGCCTTTTCCAACGATTACGATTGACCTGCACGGGGTTCTGGATTAATCTATATTCTGTAACGGCTTTTTCGAAACGGGATGATGCATCTATTGTCGACGAAAGTGTGAGAATAACGTGTGTTTGTAAAAAGAAAAAAAAAGAAAGTCTGTGTGTTGTACGCGTGTTTGCGTGTCGCATCAGAAGCGCTCGACGGAACGCGCCCCCATGACGAGCTATTCTCTCGTCGAACTAAACTGCTGTCCAGTTCAGCATCGCTTGTTTTGACAGATACGTTTTACAACGCAGCGTGATATGTAGTTCCATAGCTTGCGTAAGAAGGAGACAAACTCCCGTCGTCACAGCGTAATCACACTTTGTGACGGCCACAACAACATCACGCGTGTATATAAATATATATATATATATATATATATATATATATATATATATATATATATATATACAAACATTTATGTACGATGCATACATAAATCTGCAGGGAATATTGTAAACGCTAAAACGGCTAGTACTAATGCAAGGTCTGTATGATAGACGATTGCAATCTTAACGACGAGGGAACAAGAAATCGAACGTATTGAAATGGGAACAATGCACTTACAGAAGGCTGTCGGCCAAAGCCGACGATTAATCATGAAGTGGTGATGATAAAGAGGCTGGTAGTGGTTATATATTTTTTTGCGTTACATGTATGTTCTTGTTGCTATCACGTTTTGGATATTCTGACAACTGTGATAACGCTTTTAATTTAGCATTGTTGTTTTGTTATTTGAACTCGACACTGCGCTTGTTCTATTCAGAATGAGGCAAAGACAGAATCTGCCTGAAAAACAAAACTGTGATTTTCGTCGACTTTCTGTGGTCTCTTAAATGCGTTTAGCTAAATATTTGAGAATTAAGTAGTCAGATTAGAACATTTATTCATGTTCACGGTTGCTGCAAGTTCCGCTTCCATCCTGGCTCAGCTGACCTGTGATGAAAGTTGAATGAATACGGCCGTTGTACATGAGATCGCCACGTTCCAGGCTAAGCGTTTCCCATATACCCTTAATGGGATAGTTGCTACAGGCCTTGCCATACCAGTACTTTACTGCCAAGCTCCTAGCTTTGGCTGGGGATGTATATCAGTCCTTCTGAGAACTTGTCAGACCTGGCCGTTGTTCTGAATATCTAGGAAGCCTACAGAGGCTTTTGAGACAACTTATAGGGTGTAGGCCATTAGAATCCAGGACATCTCGCAGACTAGGCTCTGATTTTGTGGAGATCGTTATGAGAGCGAAGACAAAAATGACGGAACAGAGGCGACAACGCATGGAGCGCCGCCAGCAGGCCGAAGATTGAAAACCCAACTAGCGGCTTCCTACATACATTGAAGTAATACCACAAATATCCCGGTCATGTAGGTTAGGGGATCACCAGGTTTTTAGTGGGTTTGAGTGTCCCGCACTACCCGGACCAAAGGGTGTGCATTATGCATTTCTGTTCGTGGCCCCCTGTAAAGAAAGTAGGACACCTTTCTTACCGCGCACGCCATGCGGAACTAAATGGGATCTGTAGCCGGGACACGAAATCTAACTTACGTACACTGAGTTTCGTTAATTCCAATGATAAATAGTGCTGGGCCTAACGGGTTACCCTGCTGGATGCCTGCCTCCGATCTAAGCATTAATTTTGTGCCCTATGTTAGGAATAGGTCATTTGTATAGCTCTTCTTCACCATGTGTTAAATGCATGATGTTTTTTGTGTAGATTTTACTATATAACCTTTTTATGTTAGCACTTTGGAGTGAACAATTGTCTCCGCGTGAACGTGTAGTTACGGGTTGTCTAACCCAGGATTAGCCCAGTTCGACAATGTGCCCCGAACAGATGCTGCGTTTCCTCGTTGAATGTCGAGCGACAGCCTCTGACGCAATAATTCCGATGCTCTTAAGTCTCCCGTGAAAAGGTTAAGGCTTCTACCCACGCGCGGAATCAATTTCAGTGTAAGCGGGCCTGGTCCTCCCATTGTTTCGAACGTCAACGGACAAAATGTGTGCGGATAACGAACGCTAGAGTATTTTCTACATTTGTTAGCCTCTGCTAACTTGGACGCATGACCTGCCTGGTCCGTACCTGCACCAACCATCGGACTTTTTACTATTATGATTATCGGTATGGCATTAAAAGCGACACGGAAGTCTAATTAGAGAAGTACCCTCGCGATAGTTGACGTTGGGGGTGTTTACTCTTTAAATCACGTTCGATGACGCAGTCGCGGGGTACCAATGCGTTTGATGACAACAGGGCCTATGCAGCAGAATGAACGGTACCTTTGGCTATTTTTTCTCAGCTGGATTCACACGATGCTGATCTTTATTTGATTGGCTAATGTTTTTTTACAATAATCAGTGTAGAGGTATGCAGACATATCACTAACATTTTCCGTTCGAGTTTGGCGACGCTTTCTTTGGCTATTCTGCCGACGGTAGCTTCTTAAACTTTTGTTTCGCGGCAAATCTAAGATGGTATAAAACTTAGTGGAGTCATAAACCTATTATACTCTTCCACAGAATCGCTGGTGCCCCGCCTAGAGCTACCCGCGCACTCCCGTTATATATATGTCAATTAGCTGCGTAGTAGATTGTTTATAACCTCCTCACTCCCCCCGTGTTTAAGGCTCGCTTTCCTTCCCAGACACAAAACGGTGCAATGAGACGTCGATTATTTGTGGTTACGCCAGTATCACCAGAATCTTCGGCGGGCGTCGATAAATGCCAGACGGCTATCGGCTGCGCGCCTCTCACACTAATGCATTTGATGCCAGAATATTCTTGAACGGAAGTCATCACGGAAGAAGCGTGGTGGCGCCGAAAGTCGGGGTAAAAGCAAGTCTATACACCACTCCGACAAACACGGCATAAAAATAACGCACCCACATTGACTACCACTGGAAGTGGCGCTTGGTGATTTCGCAAGCTTCATTTATATTCCGCCGTTAGGACGCACATCGCCACTGCACATGAGTGATAGCTTACGGAAGACGCAAGTTCCGCCAGCGGATGCTGCGGCGACATAAGCCTAAGACGACTGCGATCGATCGGCAATACGTGGGCGAGGAGATGGTCGTATCCCTAGCACATTTCTGTAGACAAGAAACGCTGAGGTATGACAAGCCACTTGACCAGGATATAAAAGTAAGTTGGAGCAGGAATGCCAGTAGTAGTAATTGTAGTACCCATAACTACGTCACTCAGCACCATCGTTTTGGTATGAAAATGATGAGCATTCAATTTGCTTTTGCCTGAAATGGTCCTTTAGGCTTACATTTTCGGTCGTAATGGCAGAATTTTACGGTTCTGTATGTGAAAGCGTTAACCTAAGACATAACAACATATCGACTTTATATAACTTTACTTAATCTGGCTATTCGCGTTTCCCTACGCAAGCTAGCAAAGTGTCCTTCATTATGCAGAATCATACGCCGATTTGATCGGTTTCTTCATGCGTTGACTGGCTGTCCTGAAAACGTTGATATGACACAACTATGTAGGAGAAAAAAGGCAGAATGACTACTTTTATGAATTTCATCCTCACTTCTAAACAAGACATTACCGCTCCCTCCTCTCATTAGGAAAAAATCCGTTTCTTGCCGAGTTCTACCAAACCTTGAATTATGTGCTGATTGTTATGATACACCCCTATATATATACATTCGGGGTCTTCCATAACCGTATGTACTTATTTTAAGGTTTTCTTATTTTAAGAATTTTTCAAAAAATAATTTTTTCCAATATAGGGGGGGCGAAAACGTCTTGTTTGAAAACGAGGATAATTTTTACAAAAGTAGTTATTCAGCCTTTCTGTTTTCTGCGTAGTTGTGTAAAATCTACGTTTGCTGGGAAGGAAGGAATTGATCATACCCCGTATTTCGGTAAATATTCTGAATACTTCTGAATGACACAATACGCAAGCTTGCAAAAGGTGCTTATCTAGATGAAGGAAAGTCATAAAAAGTTGGTAAGTTGTTATATCTTACGTTAAAGCTGTCTCGTGTAGAACCGTCACATTTTGTCATTACAACCAAAATGGTACGACCATTCTCAGGCAATAGCAGAGCAATAGACCATTCGCAGGCAAATTCATTGCCCATCATTTTCGTAACAAAAAAGATGATTACACAACTATTCTCTCTACTAAACAAGAGGTTTTCGCCCCCTCCTTCCATTGGGAAGAATTATTTTCATGCTGAGTTCTACCAAACCTTATATTAAGTACATACGTTCATGGAAGACCCTGTATATATATATATATATATATATATATATATATATTAGGTAAGTCAAAAAGTTCGTCGGCTTTTTTACCCGATTTTAAAGAGCCTTATTTATGCAAACAACAGTATTTTTATTCAATGATATATTGACCGTTTTGTTCGATAACCTTCCCTTATTGCCTCGGTAGATCCATATTTCCTTTCTTCCAGAACGTCTTGTCCTTCTCGTCGAAATACTGAGTGAGGTGATTTTTTATAGCCTCCAAAGATTCAAATGTTGTGCCATCAAGGGAGTTCTGGAGAGACCTGAACAAGTGATAATCAGATGGTGCGAGGTCGGGACTATAAGCTGGGTGCGGTAGCACATCCCAGGTCAAACTCCGCCAATTTTTGCCGGGTGGCCAAACTTTTGTGTGGTGTCGCATTTTCATGTTGAAAAGTGACGCCCCACCTGTTTGACAATTCTCGGCGCTTCGTTGCTACTGCAGCCTTCAAATCTTCGAGTTGTCTGCAGTAGACGACGAAGTTGATCGTCTGACCCATTGGAAGCAGCTCAAAATACACGACGCCCTTACAGTCCCACCAGCAGCACAGCATAACCTTCTTCTGATGAATTTCGGGTTTAGGGATAGCTGCGGCCTGAGAACCTCTGGGGACCCAACTTCTTTTCTGTGTTACGTTTCTGCAGAGTATCCATTTTTCATCGCCGGTTATCAATCTCCTCAGAAATGGCTCATTCGAGTTCTTCCGGAGGAGTGCGTGACAGGTATCGACTCGCCCTTCAAGCTGCCTATCATTGAGGTCGTGTGGTAGCCAGATATTCCGCTTGCACGAGAAACCTGCATCATGGAGGCGATTCCAAACGGTTCCGTGGGAGACTTCCGTTACATCTTCAATTTCTTTTATGGTCAAACCTGGGTTCGAAGTAACCAGGCTTATGACTTCGTCGGTCTCCACAACATTGGGTCGTCCTGACCTCGGTTCATCTTCGAGATTGAAGTTTCCAGCTTTGAAACGGGCGCATCGCTTTTCGACTGTGGATTTGTGTACTGCGTTTTCGCCGTAGACTGCACATATCCTCCGGGTTGTTTGCGCTGCACTTATGCCTTCACGGAAGGAGAACAACATAATGTGTCGAAAATGCGTATTTTTGTCCCTCATTGCAAACAGCTGCCAATTCCGCAAACGAAACGGTAAAATTGGAACCGGTATACCGTCGCGCCGTCACGGGTCTGCTCCTGAATGTAAACACCCAGCCGCACTCTCAGGCGGTCCTGCTGCAGAGCGCGGGAATTTAAAAAATGTGGTCCAGAAAGCCGACGAACTTTTTGGACTTACCCAATATATATATATATATATATATACGAGGTGTGTTCAAAAATCTTTCGCGACTTTTGTGTTTTTTCAAAAATTATTCATTTATTCATGAATATCTATTTTGTCCCCTTCAAAGTAATCCCCATGAGATATTATACACTTGTGCCAACGGTTTTTCCAATCTTCGAAGCACTTCAAAATTTTTTTTTTTAATTTTGTTCAGCTCCTCCTTCGATGCCGTCTTTATCTCGTCAAGCGTAGCGTAACGTCGTCCTTTCATGGGCCTCTTCAGTTTAGGGAACAAGAAAAAGTCACAGGGGGCCAGATCTGGGGAATACGGTGGCTGCGGCATCATTAGTGTGTTGTTTTTGCCAAAGTCGCGCACAAGCAACGATGTGTGAGCAGGGGCGTTATCGTGGTGCAAAAGCCAATTTTTGTTCTTCCACAAATCCGGGCGTTTCTGGCGGATTGCTTCGCGCAAATTGCGCATAACTTGCAGGTAATATTCCTTATTGACCGTTATACCCTGTGGCAAGAACTCATGATGCACCACGCCCCTGCAATCGAAGAAAACTGTCAGCAAAACTTTCACATTCGACCGAACTTGGCGCGCTTTTTTCGGTCTTGGTTCGTGCGGCAGCTTCCATTGAGATGATTGAGCTTTGGTTTCCACGTCATAACCATAAACCCACGATTCGTCACCAGTTATGACCCTCTGGAGCAAATTTGGGTCGTCGCGGACAGAGTCGAACATCTCATTAGCAATGTTCATGCGATACTGTTTTTGGTCGCAATTGAGCAATTTTGGTACGAATTTCGCGGCGACCCGTCTCATGCTCAAATCATTGATAAAAATCGAATGGCACGAGCCAATCGATATGTTTAGGTCCTCAGCAACTTCTCTAACGGTGATTCGACGATTGGCCAATACCATTTCTCCACTTCATTACTTTTTTCGTCTGTTGTTGAAGTGCTCGGGCGTCCGGCACGCTCTTCGTCGTTCACATCTTCTCGGCCTTCTGAGAACATTTTGTACCACCGATAAACGTTGCTTCGGTCCAAGGTAGCTTCTCCGTATGCCACAGTCAACATTCGGAATGCATCCGCGCACTTAATTTCGTTTTTCACACAAAATTTGATACAGGTTATTTGATCAATTTTTTTGAATAGGTAAAAATCGAAGACGATCCAAAACACATGCAAGCAAAGCAGCTGTCAACAATTAAGTAAACATTCAAAATGGCCGAGCTTGTCGGCATAAGTGAGAGACATGAGTACCAACATAACGCCACAAAAAATCGAAATTCGAATATACGTAACCCGCGAAAAATCAAAAAAAAATCGCGATACTTTTTGAACACACCTCGTATATATATAGAAGACGGCATATAATCAAGCTTCAGCTTCTTGACTACTACCGCACTGAAGGTTGACTTTGTCAGCAACGCAACACAAGGGCTATATCAATCAGGCTTGCTAATCATTTTTCTTAAAAGTGGGTTGACCAAATCCTCTGGTTAACCCTATCATCGTGGGGGAAGTCGAATGAAGACGACAATTTGTCAGTCAGCCTTTGCAGTTCAACATTATGAGCGTACCATATATCACTATCTAATAACGCCTCCACTCTGTCTGCAGCACGGGTCTATGACGATACGATTGCGGGTGTTGCCATCATAACCGCGTCCGACACACCTAGGCCGCCTAATTAGACCGGGTGCATGCCCTGATTTCACGCCTCAGTTGTCAGCCTAGCTGAGACTCTTAAATGACTGTAAGAGGTTCGACGATGCGGACAGGTCGCAACCTCTGAGCAAGTGCGTCAACCAGTTTTTCTATTTGGCCAGCTAATGCGTTTGCAATTCCATCCGTTAACTGAGCTTAAGTTAGCAACTCCGGGTCAAGCCCGTGCACAACGAGACAACCAGGAGGCCTCCCGATATGTAAGTTAACCTAGAAGCTAAAAAGAAAAAACAAAGCAGGAAGAAATAGCTTAGAGAAGAATAAAGGTACTCTCAGTAAATCCGAATCCTGAGGGGTGATTAACTTTAAACCAGGCAAGAGCTTTTGGGATGTCGCAAACGCGTTCTACGCCCGCGTCGATTCTTCGGGTAGGAACTATGCCCCGCACTTAGCTGTATTCAGTTCCAATTGGCCAGCTGCCTTATATTCGCAAACCCTATGGATACCCTCTGAGATGTCTCCTTGGCGATGCAATCAGGTCATTGGCCGCTAGGCAGAACAAGGACGTCTTCAACGGATCGTCTTGCTGCCTTGCGACGACATTAGGACGGAAGCTCCCTGCTAGGCCACCCGACCGTATTTGTACAAGTATGGAGTTTTCTGACTGACATCACTATCCTTACCCCCAATTGATTTACCGGGTGCTCGTAGCTATCCTCGTGCATCACAGGATTAAATATATCATGAAAAGGAAACTCTGTACGGGCATGTTGGCGAGCTTTTCGTGCAATTTACCGTCGATATAACCGGCCTTATAAAAAGAGCATTCGTGGATTTGTTAGAGTTTCACAAGATACGTTCAATACGTGATCTGCCAAGCCACGAAAGATCACAGAGCTCTCGTTGGACAGAAAAAGTCTCCGCTATGGCCAAACTTGTGGAACAGCATCCAGAAACATCGGTTTGACGATGCGCCTAACGACTGGGTGTTTCGTGCAATTAAACCTGATGTATTTTAAGCGCGGATCGAGCGATGTATCCATACAGGATTCAGCCGACCTAAGAATTCTAGCATACAGACTACCAGAAGCGGTTAAATTTTGCCCATTGGGCTCCCGAGACGATGCAGCGTGATGTCAATTTTGTAAAGAAAATGGTCTTTTTCAACGAAGCTCAAATCTATCTAATTGAAGTGTAATTAGATATTGCTGTGGCCGAACTTAGATGGAATCAGTGCGAGTGAACTCTGGTTCTACCACGATAGTGACACAAACTACACAATCTGCGAGCCTCTGAGGCCAGTTTTTGAGGATGAAGTGTCACGGATGGGTAATCTCGCGTGACGAGGATATTCATTAACAGCGTTCAGGATCTTGCGATTAAGCGCATTTGTATTTTTCCTGTGGGTTTTTTAAAGAGTAAACGGTACGCTAATAATTCCATAACCATAAATGAACTAAAGATCGACATTGAAACACGCATTCATGCAATTGAGCGTGACTTATGTGAGAAAATGTGATTAAATAGAATACCCCGTACACACCTTTACAAAACAAAAAAAGATCACTGCCATCAATTTTTAAAATATGTTAAGCGCTCTTATTTTTGTATTGCTTTAAAGACCTCAGACTATTTTTTTAAAAACGATATATATATATATATATATATATACAGGGTGTTGCAGAAATTTTTCATAATAGAATATACAAATTGTAGAGCTCGTTAAAGCAAATATTTTTTCCAATGGAACATGGGTTCTGAGAAGTCTTGTTTCGGAGTGAGAGCGAAATTACTACAATTTGTGACACTAGTGTTTTTGCCCGACATAGGAGCATAAAATGTGCTGTTGCGAGACAACCAGTCCTCCTATACAGAAACTAAACACACTGTCGTGTTTGTGAGAAAATTCTGCTTCTTCCGAAGAATATACAAGGCCGGTCAGAAGATGCGACACGGTCGTTTAGAAGAGAATTCGTCAAAAATGAAGTTTTTTATTAGCTTTTACGCCAAATACTTCAGAATCATAACCCTACGACCACCCACGTGTTCAAAGCTAACATATTCAGCAAATGCGCATTTCATGACGATCATTTTGGTACCAAACTTACGGCAATGCGAGCTGTGGTTGCAGAGTAATTACGATTTTTCGGTGGGATGTCCAGATTAAGTGCATGAAAAATGACTGTGTGGCGACGTTCACTACCGCCGACGTGTCGCGCGACAGCCGCAGCGCGTCATTTTCATGCACTTAATCTCGACATGTTCGCCGAAAAATCGTAATTACTCTGCAACCACAGCTCGCATTGCCGTAAGTTTAGTACCAAAATAATCGTCATGAAATGCGCATTTGCTGAATATGTTAGCTTTGAACACGTGGGTGGTCGTAGGGTTATGATTCTGAAGTATTTGGCGTAAAAGCTAATAAAAAACTTCATTTTTGACGAATTCTCTTCTAAACGACCGTGTCGCATCTTCTGACCGGCCTTGTATATTCTTCGGAAGAAGCAGAATTTTCTCACAAACACGACAGTGTGTTTAGTTTCTGTATAGGAGGACTGGTTGTCTCGCAACAGCACATTTTATGCTCCTATGTCGGGCAAAAACACTAGTGTCACAAATTGTAGTAATTTCGCTCTCACTCCGAAACAAGACTTCTCAGAGACCATGTTCCATTGGAAAAAATATTTGCTTTAACGAGCTCTACAATTTGTATATTCTATTATGAAAAATTTCTGCAACACCCTGTATATATATATATATATATATATATATATATATATATATACATATATATATATATATATATATATATATATATATATATCGAAACGCCCTTTGTACACTACTGGATTAAGGGTATGCCCTACCTATCTGGTAAGGAGTATTTAAACCTACTAAAGCTCAGGATCAACGCACTACCAACGCGTGCCAGATTGGCCAGGGGACGCCCGGGCTACAACAAACGTTGTAGGCACGGGTGTCATGCGCCTGAGACGTTGGCTCATGTCGCTCAGATGTGCGATACAACACACAAACAAACCATAAAGAGACATGACGACGTCTGTGATCGCGTGGCGCGTCTTCTCCGCGAAAGGGGTCATGAGGTGGTTCGTGAGCGAGTATTCCGTCGACCGGGCGCACCGGGTCTAAAGCCCGACCTCGTAATAACAACACCTACCGAGGTCTGGGTTTTAGATGCCGAGGTTTGCGGCCCGAACCGGAACCTGGCAAAAGCACGGCAAGACAAGATCGCCAAATATGACGTCGAGTTCCTAAGAGCGGCGCTCCCCGACCCGCAAAAACCTCGCAGATTCGGATCCATCACTATCTCTATGAGTGGCGTGTGGGACTCCGAATCTGCGAGGACGCTCTTGGGGCTCGGCGTCACGAAGAGGAATCTTATGGATCTCACCGTTTTAACTTTGCAAGGAACCTTGAGGATATACCGCTCGCACCGGGTCCATAAGAGCGGGGGCTACCATCAAGCAAGGACACGGACAACTGACTCTTAACTTCACGTGACACCTTTTTACCACAATTTTTATTAAGGCGAGCACTGCCAAGTGTGCAAACGTATTGTAAATGATTAATAAATCATCACAATATTTTATATATATATATATATATATATATATATATATATATATATATATATATATATATATATATATATATATATATATATTATAAATAAGTTATTTAAATATTGATTGGTAATACACATTTTTTTAATTTGATAAGCTGTATGAGGGGTATCCAATGTGTTCACAATATATATATATATATATATATATATACATATATACATATATATAGTATGTCCGTACTATGTACATATAACAAAAATACCGACCTACGTCATGCGCTGCCGCCGACCCCCTCTCTCGGGGCAGGCGAGAGGCCCGGCAGTTGGCGGCGACTGCAGCGCGAGGCATCGACCAGAGGAGGAAAACAATCAGAGATTCTTCTGTGCCTATTGTGTGGGGCGATCCAACCGGCCCAGAAACGATCTGTCGACAGGCGGTGTCTGTCGGGTGTCTGGTAACGTCTGGCGTCGCCGACGCCGGTGAAACACATACGCACACCCCTGACACTGACGGCAGTGGCATCCGATACACTATGCGAACGTCGCCCGCGTACAGACGGTATACACACGCGTCCATATGCATGTATGCAGTGCATGCATATGAACGGCACTGTAACGGTTTGCGTAAACTGCTCTGTTGAGCAACAGTCGATAAACGACAAAGAGACGGCCACGACGATAGCTGGCGTGAGGACCTTGCTTACTTCACGAAGCAAGCAAGATCTCAGGAGACAAGGTACAAACTTCAAGACAGCGAATCTTTTCGGCCGTCCTCTCATCCTTGCCTTGTCAGACAACGCGAAGATTACAAAAGCGAATAATTCGGATTGTTCAATGAAGATGGAAACGCGCGAAGAACATACTGTTCAATGAAGATGGAAACGCGCGAAGAACAGATTGTTCAATGAAGATGGAAACGCGCGAAGAACAGATTGTTCAATGAAGATGGAAAACGGGCTTCGCCGCATGTGTCCGTTGTAATACCCTCTACCTCTCTCTCTCTCTGTGCGTACGATTGTGCTTCTACCGAACATGGTTTATCTCGTACGCTGGTGATCGCCACGCACGCAGCGCAATTTGGATAGCCTAAACAAATCTCACAGTGCTTCTTGAAAGAGGAAGATTTAAGCACCCGGGTTGAGCTCGTGTCGTAAGGTTGGTCCAACACAAGCAGAAAGTGTCCTGACGGAAAGCAAGTCCTGTGCATGTAATCGAGGCCCTAATGTGACAAAATGGACGATTGCAAAACCAGCAAATAACAATAACAACAACCAGTCGTGCTACAATAGTGGCAACAACAGCGAGACACCGGCGACGAAGATGCGAACAATTCATAGGCTGGATCTATGTGACGATGAGTTTAGCTCATTCTCACATGAGATTCACACTTGATTGATTCCTTCTTCTTATCTTGGGGCCAACCTCGGAGGACCATTTCCTTCGGAACACGGGCGAATCTCAAGCTAGTTCACGTGAATAGCTCATAGGCATATTCATATGTGAACAACTACAAGGACTTATGACAGAGGAATCACGTGCGTGCTACATGTATGTTTCATCAAAAGGACGACAATTAATCTAAATTCTCGCTCTCGCCGCGCTTCGATCATCTCATAGACGACGATGTATTCTGCATTGTGTTTCGTACGCACATGCGTGCGTACTCGCGCTTGCGATTTGGATGTTGAGTGAGATCTCTAGGTTAGAGCCTGGATTAGTTGGTTCACTCTGCAGCTACACTATTAAAGACTCCGACTTCTGAACGCCTTGGTCGTTGGCTTTCGACAACCACGTGGTGGTTGGGCAAAGTCTTTAATTTCGGAAGTTATCGGGAGAGATCTTGCCAAAGCAACGCATCGCAACGACAGAAACACACTCGCGACTAGCTGAATACTAACGTGTTAGACAAAAAGAGTTACGACATTGCAAGTTATTTTTGTGCGGTAGCAAACGGATATGTTTTGCCCTAGAGTCCTTTCGATGCGGATTTGAGAGATCACGACGGTGGGCAGGCACACTGCTTCTGCGCTTCGCCACAAGTTCACCAGTATTAACACTCACTAAAGCTTACCCCAAGCTCGTAAAAGGTCCGTAAGGTACGGCCTTTGTCTAAGTCTTCTGTTGAGGAGGACGGCGGTGAAGGGACTGGTGTTACCTCGGCTTTTACAAAATGTGCGAGCACCGAGTGGCATATCTCATTCTCATGGCATGGGCCGAGCTCCTTGAGCTTCTCGAAGGCTTCCAAGATTGGAGGCTGGTGCAGATTCTTCAAAGTGTCCCATCGTTGCTCACCTAGCCAGGCGCACTCTTTTGCGGGGAGCCCGTATATATAATACTTCACGTGAGGTTGTATATTTGTAGGTGTAAAAACAAAAAGCAAGCAAGTCCGTAGTACCTGCCCACTGTGCGACGTATCGGGATCGAACCCATCATTCATGAGCCCGGAGACACGGCTCATTTCCACCACACCGTCCCGCCAGAGTAGCTGACAAACAACATTGTCCCCCTTGGAAAACGTGTGACAAGAGGCAACCAAAGAATAGCCTTCTAGCAATTCGAATCTAGTCATTTCCACGTTATGTGAATATGTTTTATAGTGCGTTTTGTTGAAAGTATATACGATGACCATGACTTCGTAGTATTTCGTAAGGTTTAAGCCCGCGTACGGTTTCGCACTATTTGTAGGTGTCCTAGATGGGTGTCTCGTCATCAAAGTTAGCGCGGTATGTCATAGACGCGCTTAGTTGACTAAATACAATAGAACCTGTTGATAAGCTAAACGCGAGTCGCTCAGTGGACAAGAACGTGTAGTAGGCAGACACTGCCAGTAAGGCAATGCTCTTCTTTAGTGTCATAAAAAGCTCTGTCTCCTCTTTGTGTCAGGTGGCACATAACGTGCTTATACTTTAAGTTATGAGTTAAATAACTTGTACACCACGTCCAGCATATCTCTAATAATTATCTTTAAAAACCTTTGCATACGTTTGTAAAGCGCCGCTGTGCACCTCAACTACAATATCAATTGGATGGAGGTGCCTATAATAAATTACATATCGTATGCAGTACTGGAATTCATTGTCGTGTGATCATTTTCTAAGTGAGTGATTAGAAAACAGGATAGTTTGGACGTCCACAATCTATGGAAAAGCTTGGTCGAGTAAAAATCACAAACTCGATTCTTTAAATTTAGCTATTTACATTAAATTATTAGCACTTAAAATGCATTAATCGTCGCTTTTAATTATACGTTGCGGTATTTGCAATTTCGTCATTTGTTGAATGTGCACCTCTATGTAAATATTTTTGAGTTATGGTTTATGTAATTCCAACGATAAAGAAAACTAATCGCGTTGCTCTATCATCGCAAAGTCGATAACTTTAATCGGTATTAGTAGTCATGATTCCAAGCACATCATTTGCATTAGTTTGTAAGTAAAATATGGAGAGACGAAAGCCGCAGAGGTAAGATATGTTTTTTATGGAAACTAACTGATAAAATGCCTGATGCACAGTGCGGTATTACAAGCCCGACCTAAATCTAGTCGTCACCTTTGCTTCTTATCGAGGGTGGCCGCCATACTGTCTCGCTATGATTTTTCACTAAAGTTAGGTAGGTGAACTCATATACATATATAATTCAAGTCCCTTGGTTCAGACAAAATAATATACGCATATAAAAATACATATATTTGACGCGCTGCACGCCACTATAATCCTAGACATGCGATTTATCCATTGTGTCCTATGCTTGCTAGGTGCAAAAAATATATATTTATATATATACGTATCATAATCGGATAGGATCTAGTAATGTATATATATATATATATATATATATATATATATATATATATATATATATATATAAAACTATTGTTTTATTAAGGATGCAAGTGAAGCGACAATTGTCTCCCGAGAACGTGTGCACTGTAAATGAGACTCAATCTCGTTTAGGGTAGGCTAAGACCACTTCAGAAAATTATGATCTGATGTGATCTGGTGATGTATCCATATAGGATTTAGCTGGTCAATTTCTCATGCAATTTCAAGCTATTTTCTTTGGCCGAATTTAGACGGAATCAATGCGAGTAAACTCTGGTTCCAATGTGATTGTGCCACAAGCCGCATATGTTATTTGCGTAGCGGGGACTGGCCATTTAGATCTTGCGATTTTACGCCGTCATCATGTGAGGCTTTTCGAAGAGAAAAGTGTACGTTTACAGTCCCACGATCATTGTGAACTAAAAACCAACATTAAAGCGTGCATTACTGTAGTTGAGCCTGTTTTATGTAACAAAGTGCTAAAAAATTGCGTGTCCCGTATACAGCTTGCAACTACCAAAATAGGCCACGACTTAACCCATGTTTTATTTTATTATAAATTACATTATATTTGTATTGAAATAAATAGATATTAAACACTCCTATTTTCAAGCTTTTTAACAGATCTCAAACCACTTTGCGAGCACCCTATATATATATACTCGTTGCGATTTGTCTGTTCTCTCTTGCATTCGTGTATTTGTGCATATATATATATATATATATATATATAGATATATATATATATATATATATATATATATATATATATATATATATATATATATATATATATATAGAAGCTTCTTCTAGTGTCATTTTATTTAGGTCCTAGATCGCAAATCGCATTTTTAAAAGTACCATCGTGTTGTCGTCTATACTTTGTCTGAGAAAAAGTTTGGTAAAATCGGCTGTCTCACTTTGTAGGCTTGAGGTGGCGCAAATAACTGTCTGAAGCGAGCTTACCTGCATTCGAGTTGGAACGTTGAACAAGGTCAAGTTCACGTTTCTAAAACGTGGTTTGTGCCTGCCCGAATGTTCTGCGAATCGTTTTAACTGGCACGAAGCCATTTTTTTTGAAGACCTTGCTCACCCACATGGCCTCCAGGGTACGCTGGCTTTTCGACAGTTTTGAGCGTAATATTAAGAACAAATTTGCGAGGTGTCACCTGAATGCTACAAAACGCCTGCAATGCAGTGCAGCGGTAACACATATACCGCAGATATGCAGTACACCGGTTTCATAACAAGCTGATTCATATTGCCGAAGCACGTGCCAAATGCGGAATGCGTGCGTAATATTTATATATATATATATATATATATATATATGTTGGTTTGTCCAGTCTTGGACCGGTTAAAGTGGGGCAGAGAGCTAAATTCTACGAACCCTCCAGACCTGCCTACTCAGGGAATTGCACAATTTGTGCAATTCATTTGTGAAGGCATCTCTAACTGGCATATAGGAGCTGCAGTGGCGCGAGAGGTACTGGTTAGAAAGGGGCACCTGGAGCGCCTCAGGAGATACAGATTTGCAACAGAAAGGACAGAATACGCCTGTACCTCCAGAAGAACCCTTTAGCAGGTGGCGCAACGCAGTATTATGGCTATAGGGTCAAACCTTGAGAGGTCTTCGGCCAATTGATCCGAAGAACACTCACCACTCCTCCTGTCGGCTTGCAGTACTATTAAAAGGAGAGTCAGGCTAACAAAGAGTGAAGCTTAAGGGGGGAGATGCGTTTAGTGGGTATGATCTCGGCGCAATATTGTCCAATCGTCGGGGGCAAGTCCCACACTGCATAAGACCTGAGTTTCTATCTACTCGCCCTATTGCGTTAGCGCCTAAAGCATTTAACTCCTCCTCCACAAGAAAAAAAACAAAAAAAAAAAAAAATATATATATATATATATATATATATATATATATATATATATATATAAATGAGTGTAATTTACGAGGTGGAAGCCTTTAAAGTCGTCTAGTCCTAATAAAGTTGCAGATATTAGCCCCGTGATAACACACTCTTTCGGAATGTCAGAGAGCATTCTCAACCAATTGCAAACTCTATGTATCGATGTATTTGACATTAGTAGAACTAGTTTACAATATATATATATATATATATATATATAATATATATATATATATATATATATATATATATATATATATATATATATATATATATATATATATATATATATATATATATATAATATATATATATATATATATATATATATCTGCGGTTCGCTTTTGCATATATGTGCACCGGTCTGCAGAGACAACATTTGTTCGAGCTAAAAACAGATGATATACATGTCTATCAATACATACATATCCTAGATAACTAGGGCAGTTACCAGAAGTCTTACCTGAGATCGTCCTCTTGTGCTACAGGCGCCAAGATAAAGCCAAAGAAGTAACGCACTGGGAGCAGTACAAATGTTTGCTAAACGACCATTGAAACCGTTTGTAGCACGTGTACATACATACGCATATATATATATATATATATATATATGTTCTCAACAAATTGTAGACTCTATGTATCTATGTATTTAATATTATCACCAGAAACAAAAAATAGGGTATATATATACGCGTATCGTGTTTGCATATGTGTGCAGAGACAACATTTGTTCCAGCTAACAACATATGATATATATATATATCGAATCCAATATCAATTCATACATATAATAAAGATAACTAGTAACATTTCCAGAAGTCTTGTCTAAGATCCTTCTCTTCTGCTGCAGTCGCCGAGATATACCCGAAGATGTGGTGCACCGGGAACTGCACACATGGGTGCCTTTTGTAGTATGCATACTTATTTTAATATATATATATATATATATATATATATATATATATATATATATATAAATAAATATATATATATATATATATCCGCAGATGCCTTAGCAGAATCTTGCACAACCAAGCATTCTACAAATGAATACAGAGAAGAGGAAAACCGAACGAATTACAGAAGATTACAATTGATACGACAAGCTGCGGCAATTGACGGTCGACCGCCAACATCGGGGCAGTCGACTGTGCTTCCGTTCTATGCTGTTATCTGAGACCAATAAATTCTGTTACCAAAGAGAGACATACTGCGGGGGTCTTCCTATAGGGGAATTGGGGGTACCTACTGCAGATCGGCAGTGCTCAATGCTAAAGCTAGCAACCGCTTGGCAACAAGATGTTGCGCCTTCATCGCATGTTGACCGAGCGGGCCACCTGACTTCTGACATGAAGCGCCGGATGCTGACATGAAGCGACCGGTTTAAGCGTTAAAGAACAGATGGCCAAGTTTGGAAAGTGTAGCATTCAAAGATGACAACAAGCATTGTCCTCTGTCTGTAAGGTTTCGCGAGATATATATCATATTGGCACAAAAGAGGTGAGATTCGAGGTGATGGCACAGAGATTTCACAACAAGAGGGCAGTCTTCGCATTGCTCCGGCTAGAACGATGGCGTACGAAGCGGAATTAAGAAAAAGCTTTTAGAGTGCCTATAGTTTTTGCATGCACCTTTATGGCAGTGCTTCGTAGGCGCCTGAATAACTTGAGTTGAGTTTTCGCTTCGCTATACTGCATAGACAATATAGCAATGACAACACTTGGATTCTATGTGGATGGCTAACGTGGTAATTGTACTGCTATTTTGTCTGAAATATCTGATTACACAGGTTAGGGAGACTAAAAATGCTAGTCAGCTTACATCGCAAAAATGATGTGGTAGAGAATGTATAGGAGTATGTAGCCGTTTTTATGGCATTGTCTCGAGAAGAGAGGAGATACTAGTCCACGCCTCAAAAGGAGCCTCAGATACGTGGCAATGTATACTCTTCCTCTAATCGATTTTTAATTTTTTATTCATGAATCTAACAACAAGCGGTGCAGTGAAATTAAACACAGTAAAACGTCAGCACATGTAGCCCAGTCATAGAACTCGGGTGTGGCGTATCTTACACCTATGTGATGCGTTGTTAAAAATAAAGCTACGCGTTTCTATAGCCCTACGGTGTAATTAAACATTTGGTTATCTAATAATAACCTTACTAAAGATATACCTTAATAAAGTAAAAATAATTTCGTTAATATATTAAATATTAATATAAACTATTCATATTAGTATATTTAATATTTATAAGAAGAAATGCATTTATTTTAATAAAAATTGTTAACATTGTTCGAAAATGTTATTTCATTAAAATTAAATAAAATATTATAAATTTTGTTTCTATACAATTAAACAAAATTATTTGACATTAAATATTAATTAAAATACTATTATACCTAATCAACTTGTTTTAAAAAATAGACAAACAACATTATTCAGGCTATTAGAAAATTTACTAAAGTATTAGGCATAAGTAAGGTAAGGGACATAAGTAAGTAAAGTAAATAGTAAATTAGTAAAGCTCTCCAACGCGGAGGTGTGCATTTGCTTGAATTTCTTGACGGAAGAAAACTGTTGTATCGGCTAAAAAGTAAGGTAGCCTCTCGTAGCTGTCGAGAGTCGCTTGACAGCCTCCAGTACACTGTTTTTCACCAGTTTGTGAACATGACATTTGTTGACATGACCCGTCACGACGGAATTATACATATATATAAATATATATATATATATATACGAGGTGTGTTCAAAAAGTATCGCGACTTTTGAATTTTCGCGGGTTACGTATATTCGAATTTTGATTTTTTGTGGCGTTATGTTGGTACTCATGTCTCTCACTTATGCCGACAAGCTCGGCAATTTTGAATGTTCACTTAATTGTTGACAGCTGCTTTGCTTGCACGTGTTTTGGATAGTCTTCAATTTTTACCTATTCAAAAAAATGGATCAAAGAACCTGTATCAAATTTTGTGTGAAAAACGAAATTAAGTGCGCGGATGCATTCCGAATGTTGACTGTGGCATACGGAGAAGCTACCTTGGACCGAAACAACGTTTATCGGTGGTACAAAATGTTCTCAGAAGGCCGAGAGGATGTGAACGACGAAGAGCGTGCCGGACGCCCGAGCACTTCAACAACAGACGAAAAAATTAATTAAGTGGAGAAAATGGTATTGGCCAATCGTCGAATCACCGTTAGAGAAGTTGCTGAGGACCTAAACATATCGATTGGCTCGTGCCATTCGATTTTTATCAATGATTTGGGCATGAGACGGGTCGCCGCGAAATTCGTACCAAAATTGCTCAATTGCGACCAAAAACAGCATCGCATGAACATTGCTAATGAGATGTTGGACTCTGTCCGCGACGACCCAAATTTGCTCCAGAGGGTCATAACTGGTGACGAATCGTGGGTTTATGGTTATGACGTGGAAACCAAAGCTCAATCGTCTCAATGGAAGCTGCCGCACGAACCAAGACCGAAAAAAGCGCGCCAAGTTCGGTCGAATGTGAAAGTTTTGCTGACAGTTTTCTTCGATTGCAGGGGCGTGGTGCATCATGAGTTCTTGCCACAGGGTAGAACGGTCAATAAGGAATATTACCTGCAAGTTATGCGCAATTTGCGCGAAGCAATCCGCCAGAAACGCCCGGATTTGTGGAAGAACAAAAATTGGCTTTTGCACCACGATAACGCCCCTGCTCACACATCGTTGCTTGTGCGCGAGTTTTTGGCCAAAAACAACACACTAATGATGCCGCAGCCACCGTATTCCCCAGATCTGGCCCCCTGTGACTTTTTCTTGTTCCCTAAACTGAAGAGGCCCATGAAAGGACGACGTTACGCTACGCTTGACGAGATAAAGACGGCATCGAAGGAGGAGCTGAACAAGATAAAAAAAAGTGTTTTTTTGAAGTGCTTCGAAGATTGGAAAAACCGTTGGCACAAGTGTATAATATCTCATGGGGATTACTTTGAAGGGGACAAAATAGATATTCATGAATAAATGAATAATTTTTGAAAAAACACAAAAGTCGCGATACTTTTTGAACACATCTCGTATATATATATATATATATATATATATATACTTTTCGACAATCTCGATCTGCTTTCTTTTGCGCGCTAGCAACGGGTTCTAGTCTTGGCAACAATTTCAGCTAGAATGGCCGGCACGCTGTAACTACGAGCTGCAGAGATTGCATCATCAAGTTCCCGAGAAGCACTTCTGTTAGATTGCAGCGCTTTGAGTTGCCGCTATTACAAATTCCTACAGTGGTTATAACTTGCGATGAAAACGAAGACGACTGTATGTTTCTTAGAAACAACAATTCCGACGGTCGGCGACTTGGGAGCCAAGAAACCCCTAGACAACTGGAAAGGTAATGGCGGCGACATAGATGTGCTAATGCCGGACAGTAACAGGCATAGAGGCACAGGAGATCAAAGGGCTGCCTCACAAAATATTTACGAAACATTAGACGATTGCGTTCGTCTTAGAAAGTAACAGTCGACAAGCTACACAGTAGGTTCGTAATCGAAACCGAGGCAGTCGGAAATTTTGTTTTAAATATTATAATAGCAAAATTCTCAAGAAGGTAGTGGATCGTCGGCTTTGCGCGTATCTATGTCTTTTGGCGCTACGACTGCTTACGTGGAGTTCGGAACTGACGCTAAACTGTCAATTTGCGTGTTGTTGTCCCTGATGGTTAAACGCTGTTGTTGTTGTTGTAATAGTTAATCCTGCTGCAGCTACAGCTGACTACCCAGTTGAGTTTTATTTTTACGGCAAACTGCGAGAGGTGGTTAAGTGTGACTTTACGCAGAAGAGGCTGTCGGATACCTTATCGAGACTGTGGTGACAACAGCCGCAGCATATAAAAAAACAACAACAACAACAACACGACGGCAGCAAAAACGAATGGCCTTTCTAAAGTTTGACCTTTTCCTGACCTTGACTTAGTCCTCGTTTTTTGTTCTTGTTTTTGGATCAAATTCCGGTAATAACGTAGACAACTAGAATACTGCTACGGTCGAGTAGCAGTATTTTAGATGCCTTGGTCATTTGTAGCAACTAACAATAATAACAGCAGTCATAATCATTACGACTCACTGACGGTATGCGTTGTCGCCTTGAGCTAAGGCCAAGTGGCCTTCAGGCAGGCCCAGTTTGCGGCTCGGTTGGATGATGAACACACAAAGCCGAATGGGCGGGTTTCGTATCGAGTCTGTTAGGCTTGACTTAGCTGTTGTTGTTTGTGTTGTTGATACTATTATGACGGTATTGGTGGCGGTCGTGATTCTGTTGCTGCTGCTGCGTCTGCTATAGCTGTTGTTCCTTTTGCGAGGTTTGTGCTACTGTTCTCAGCAACTCAGCACCCGATGTATGACGGTCTGGTTCCGCACAGTCGTGGTCCCCCAAATGATTGATGAGGTAGACGAGGGCTGCATACGATACGGCAAATCAATTTGCGTATGCTGCTCAAATGCAAGCAAATGTACAGGGTGCGTCAGTTAAATCCGGACTAAACGTCATTACCCGTTTCGCAATTTATGTCTAAAGAAAAACAGATATTTCGGTAATTTTTTTATGTGCCGTTAGGCACACTCCTGAGGAACATTTTTATTCAATGTAGCCACCACCAGCAGCTATTACACTTTTAATTCTGGCGCAAAAGCGCCCGCAGGCCTTCTTCAAAGTAAGCGGATTGAGATTCTTGAACGACTCGACAATGGCTCTGCGTAGCGCTTCTGTATTTGCATGTCGAGACCTGTTAGTCTCTTGCTCAACAACGCCCCAGACATAGCTGTTCAGGGGATTCATGTCTGGACTGCTAGGGGGCCATATTGTTTTGTCCCAGAACGCAGTTATGTTGCCCCGTAGCCAATCCTGGACGAGATTACTGGTGTGGGCGGGAGCGCCGTTTTGTTGAAAGGCATATTGTCTTCCATTGGACACTCTATCAATCCATGGTTTTACCACGCTTCGCAGAACACGTAAATACACTTTCTTTGTTACGGTTTTGTGTTTGTCAAAAAAGTGTGGGGGCATCACGTCTCCTTCATTTGACACAACACTTAGGACGTGCACACTGGCAGGATGTTTGGTTCTATGCACGATTGGTACATCCTCAGGGTTCTTTGCGAGCGACCGGTCATTTTTTGGGTTATGTTTTTGGTCAGTGGTGAAGATTTTTTTTGTCGGAGAAGAATCGAGGATGTCCCGCCATTTCGTGTCTCAAAAACGTGAGGATGAGATGGCAGCAAGTCATCCTCTTATTTTTCGCGGCCTGAGACAACATCTGTCTGACTTTAAACGTGTAAGACTTGTAGCGCAGTTCTTCGTTGATAATCGAAGACGCATAGAACAATCACTCATATTGAATTTGATCGCTAAACGACGCATCGATAGACTTGGATCCTTAAAAACGCAGTTTTGCCCTGTCTCTTCTGCATCTCTGTAGCGTCGGGCAATGTCGTAGACCGTTGCTCTTTTAAATCCAGTGATGTTGACGATTTCGGCTGGCCGATGTTTGGCACAAAGCAATTGGATAACGGTTGTTCCTCGGTCATATTCTGGACCCAGGTTGCGGCGGCCGTCTATGATGACAATGCGTTTTTGTTCTATTGTGAGTGGGCTGTCTGCTAACGCAAACCGATCTGAATTAACGCCTTCCGTCTATGCTGGGTAGCCCGCCAAATTTTGTCTGGATTTAGCTAGATATATATATATATATATATATATATATATATATATATTTTCTAAGTGGGATTAAGGGTATTTAGGCTAGCGTATACAGAGTGGTGCTTACAGACTCTAGGATGTCAATCTGGAAAGGTGTCAAACTGATTGCACTACTGCGGAAAAACCGGAGTCGTGAATAAGCACGCAGTCGTTTCTGACTCCATGAAGAGGTACCAGTCATTAAGTGATTTCATTATTAGTTTTCCTAGTTACTCAATAAAAAAATCTACTTTAACATATATATATATATATATATATATATTAGGTAAGTCAAAAAGTTCGTCGGCTATTTTACCCGATTTTAAAGAGCCTTATTTATGCAGACACCAGTATTTTTATTCAATGATATATTGACCTGTTCGATAACCTTCGCCCATCGCCTCGGTAGATCCATGATTCCTTTCTCCCAGAACGTCTTGTCCTTCTCATCGAAATACTGAGTGAAGTGATTTTTTATAGCCTCCAAAGATTCAAATGTTGTGCCATCAAGGGAGTTCTGGAGAGACCTGAACAAGTGATAATCAGATGGTGCGAGGTCGGGACTATAAGCTGGGTGCGGCAGCACATCCCAGTCAAACTCCGCCAATTTTTGCCGGGTGGCCAAACTTTTGTGTGGTGTCGCCTTATCATGTTGAAAAGTGACGCCCCACCTGTTTGACAATTCCGGGCGCTTCGTTGCTACTGCAGCCTTCAAATCTTCGAGTTGTCTGCAGTAGACGAAGTTGATCGTCTGACCCATTGGAAGCAGCTCAAAATACACGACGTCCTTACAGTCCCACCAGCAGCACAGCATAACCTTCTTCTGATGAATTTCGGGTTTAGGGATAGCTGCGGCCTGAGAACCTCTGGGGACCCAACTTCTTTTCTGTATTACGTTTCTGTAGAGTATCAATTTTTCATCGCCGGTTATCAATCTCCTCAGAAATGGCTCATTCGAGTTCTTCCGGAGGAGTGCGTGACAGGTATCGACTCGCCCTTCAAGCTGCCTATCATTGAGGTCGTGTGGTAGCCAGATATTCCGCTTGCACGGGAAACCTGCATCATGGAGGCCATTCCAAACGGTTCCGTGGGAGACTCCCGTTACATCTTCAATTTCTTTTATGGTCAAACCTGGGTTCGAAGTAACCAGGCTTATGACTTCGTCGGTCTCCACAACATTGGGTCGTCCTGACCTCGGTTCATCTTCGAGATTGAAGTTTCCAGCTTTGAAACGGGCGAATCGATTTTCGACTGCGGATTTGTGTACTGCGTTTTCGCCGTAGACTGCACATATCCTCCGGGTTGTTTGCGCTGCACTTATGCCTTCACGGTAGGAGAACGACATAATGTGTCGAAAATGCGTATTTTTTGTCCTCTATTGCAAACAGCTCCCAATTCCGCAAACGAAACGGTAAAGTTGGAACCGGTATACCGTCGCGCCGCCACGGGTCTGCTCCTGAATGTAAACACCCAGCCGCACTGTCAGGCGGCCCTGCTGCAGAGCGCGGGAATTTCAAAAATGTGGTCCCAGAAAGCCGACGAACTTTTTGACTTACCTAATATATATATATATATATACATTCGAAGTTACAACGTACCAGTTTTACAGAAACCAGTAGTGACGGTAACGAGATCAACATCACTAGCAGCTCCGTTTGAGATGTCACGCTGCTGCTGCTGCCAAACAACGCGCTTGCTCTGGTTGATCCCTGAGAGCTGATCACAACTGTGGCATGTCGCCGGGCCGCTGACTTACCAGCCGTCCGTCCGTCGGCCTCAATTCGGTTCCCGACAACCCCATTACCCCAACTCCTTGTCCTGCACTTTCTCCCTTTCATCTAGGTCCCTCCGTCGCCTCCCCCCATCCCCCTCAACCCATTTCCTTCATTTCTTCATCGTCCTTCTCCCGTGCGTTGTTCGTTCTGTGGCACTTTTGGCCTTTCTTCATGCCTTTTCCGGCCGTGTCACGTCAGTCCTGCTACTACCGGCTAAATCTCAACTATATCGCCCGCCACCGTGCTATCCGATGTGATGACGGCCAGCTCTGACAGGGCCGCGCATGTGTTGTGAGTCCCAGGGATCGGGGGGGGCGGCGGCCATGAGAGTGGTCGCAGACCATCGAGCAACTTAGATCAAAGCTGATGGATTACTTCTCCTCCCTTCCATCTTTTCCGTTGTCATTTTCTTTTTCGTCTTCTCTCTGTTTCTTTTCCTTTCTTTTCCATGTTGTTCTTTTTTCGCTTTCATTGTTCTCTTTTTCTTTTGCCTTCTCCCTTTTGTTCTTTTTGTTCGCTATTTCTTATTTCTGCATCTCTCTCTCTCTGACTATGCCTCTGCCCTGCTTTCTGCTTGCTTTATTCCTTTGTTCCCCTGGACAACGCAGCCGGAGTCCGCAGTGAGCATGTCACCGATCTAGTCTCCCCGTCGGTTTTGCGTCATGCAGCACACAGCATGGCCAGTGCTGGAAAATCAATAATATTTCCTGCTGCTGCTACTACAACTACAACTACTACTACTACTACAACTACTATGACTACGGTCCCGGTTGCAGCATTCCGCGCCGCCTTTCCTACCGTTATCGCAGTGATCGTCCCTGTCAGCGGCGTCACTGCCGTTGACGCCGCTGTCTTTGCTTGGATGGGTTGCCCCCAGAGAGTCCCCCTACCACACGTCAAAACTTCCTTTCCCGCCTACACATTTACAATTGTCGGTGCGGGCGATTGGATGCCAACGACGACGACGACGACAGCAACGAAGTTACCGACAACTACAGCATTACCACCGCCGCCGCCCCTGCCGTCCCCGCCGCTGCGGGCGGCTGCTAAAGAGATAGGAGAAAGACGGTCGGCGCTGATCGTTTGCCGACGGGCCGGTGGAACACTACTCTCCTTGCAGCGGCTAGCTTTACCAGATAGACGCAGTGATACTGTGCCAGTTAAAGTTAATTGAAATTAAAATAGTTTAATGCAGCCACTAAAATTGCAATAGTTTAATGCAGCCAATTAAAATTGCAATAGTTTAATATAGCACATTTCGGTACAATTATTTGAGAATCCCTATCCCCTCGACAGTTTGTCTCTGTCGACACGGTGAAAGCAACGTTCCTTAAAAGAGTTTCGGACCTCCCTAGAAGCGCACAGAACAGGCCAATTCATAGTCTTTCGAGAACGATGTCACTCGACGAGGATCTTGTAAATTGCAAGACGAATGAAAACGAATGCTATTTTCAAGACTTAATGAATATATATATATATATATATATATATATATATATATATATATATATATATATATATATGTACAGGCTTTCCCCCAAAAAATTGAAAATTGGTAATGAGAATTGTAGAGCCCGTGAAAGTAAATATTTTTTCCAATTGAACATAGTCTCTAAGAAGTCTTGTTTCGGAGTGAGAGTGAAATTTCTTGAATCCGTGACACTGGAGTTCTTGCCCCACATAGAAACACAAAATGTGCAATTGCGAGAGAACCACTAAGCACATTGTCGCGTTGATGAGCAAATTCCACTTCTGAATAACATATAACGCCTGAAAATGCGATATGGTCGTTAAGAAAATAATTTGTAAAAAATGAAGTTTTTAGTAGCCCTTACGCCCAATACCTCAAAATCACAACCCTAGGATCACTCACAGCGCCCACAGAAAATGCAAATTTCGTGATGGTTATTCTGGTATCAAATATATGGCAATGCGAGCCGTAATTGCGGAGTAATTCGGATTTTCCGGCGGGCATGTCGAGATCGAGCGATTTATTTGATGGAGTAGGTAATTTATGCGTGCTTTTAATCTCGATTACTCTGTAATCACATTGTCATAGATTCGGTACAAAAATTATCGTCATGAAATGCGCACCTGTCTGAGTTTGTTAGTTTTGAGCGCCGTGAATGGTCGTCGAAAATTTTTCGAGTAAAAAATAGAAATAGGCGAGCTCTACAATTAATATTATCAAATTTCAACTATTTCGGGAAAAGCCTGAATATATATATATATATATATATATATATATATATATATATATATATATATATATATATATATTGTTTTTTTTATAGTTAGTTTAAATTGTAATTTTACATACATCTTGCGGTTGCTTACGAAGCGGTTCTAAATAGCCAACATGGCTTGCTATAAGGCAGGGCAACCTTAAGTGACTCTTTTTGTCGGAAACAGGCTGCTAGTGGAGCAAACAGATCTAACCGAAGCTGCACTTCTACTTTAAGAGACCACGTGACTTCAAAGGATAATGCTCCGTCTACGAACGCCAAAGCATATTCCCGACCTTTGCCCTACGCATTTGATTCTCGATCCCGTATAGCGAATATTGAGAGAAGACAATATAATGACATTGGCGATAGGAAACTATGTAACCCTGCTGGAATTATATCATTTTATTTTCCTTTTCAATAAATTTCATGCTGCTTAAAGCTTTTGTATTTTCTTCGTAAGGCTAATGTTCGTGTACGTTTTTTCGTGTCATGTCTATTTTTAATCCACTCCGCCATTTGCCTTGTCTAAATTGGAAACCATGCAAACCAATTTAAGAGTGGCCGGTCTGGGTCTCGAACCCAGTTCTCCCGAATGCAAGGCAAAGGGTTTGCCACTAAGCCATCTTGCTCGGTTCATTCATCAAAACAAGATCATTGTTATAACAATATGATAGAATATGCAGTTTGTTTCAGAAGATGTGATTGAATCAAAAGTGACACATCTACGGATGCAGAAAGTAACAACTAAAAGAGCACTTTAAGCGTTGTCTATACAGAAAGTATAATGTTAGGCTGCGGCCAAACCCATCGCGGTGAAATTCCGATCAGGTAAAATGAAATATCCGAATAACGTTTATTACCTAATTAACGGCAGCTTTTTTTCTGGAGGCACATATAGCATGTGCCTAAAAGGTGTTCGCGTCTTCAAACTCATTTCGCTGAAAGCGATAGCTCCGGGAGCAACAACGGCAGCCGTAACCAGCAATCGTAGTCAATCAACAGTATATTATAGGTGTTTCGTAACCAGCTTCGTTACGTCACCGGCTAACCAGTGGCGACGTCACTATGTTTAAGTTCGCTCTGTATCGACAACACAGTGATGGTGGTGAAATGTGAGGCCACCTGGGGACGGCGCGAAATATGAGCGGAAGTTGTATATATGTGTGCTATTGTATAATGCAATGCTGCTGGTTTATAATCGAGCTTAGTCGGTGTACCGATCACTAAACATTTATCTTTGTTGGCCATTTATATATATATATATATATATATATATATATATATATATATATATATATATATATATATATATATATATATATATGTTTATATATATATATATATATATATATATATATATATATATATACATTAATATATATATATATATTCATCACAACAAATGCCTCTCCAGAGACCCGTTTCGGAGAAGACACGGGTTCTCGCTTGCTATCGGCGAGTGCGCTGGTTGGTCATCAAATAAGCCGAAATTGGAACAAGAAGCCTAGCTTAGCTCGAGGTGCTACCACTACGTCGTGTACTGCTACCAAGGCTACTCCTCGCTTGCTTCGATTCACTAAATCGACGGCTACAGGAGACGCTAACTTGCCCGACTCACTAAGCCTACCATTACTACAACTGTAACTTTTCTACGTCAACTACTACAGCAACGTTTGCCGACAACGCTGAACGCTGTTGCTGTTGCTGAGGCTGTTCTTGCTGCTGCTGCTGCAGTGCACGGAAATACCGCCAGTTGGGAGGGTTGGGGCCCAAGCCCGGGCCACGGACATGACACTATCGCTGGTCCAATACGATTGAAAAGCCACCGCCGTTGCCGCCAATAACAACAACAGCAGCAACAACAACGACAACGACAACGGCAACAACGACAACGGCAACAACAACAACAACAGCAGCAGCAACACTAAGGCCCCAGCACACGGTCTTCATCCCGAACAGGATGTGTCTTGTCATTCGATACAGCAGTAGTAGGGGATTCGATACGAGGAGACAGAGTCATCAAAGTCGGACTCGGGTTCCCGGGCTGTGTGGCCTTCGTGCGAATACGGGCTGACCAACTAACCGACCGAACGAGTTCGTCTCTTGCCGCAATTGCCCGGCGCAAAAGAAAACGGGCAGAAGACGGCGGTCGGCTCTGCAAGCGACCGTCGCCGCGAGGAGCTTCCTCAGACTTCAAGTGGTAGTAGCGAGCGAAACCAGTGGAGTACTCCCTAGTTAGCTGTAACCACGAACCGAACACTCGTTCAGCCTTCATGTCTCCCTCTCGCTAAGCGTTGTCGTCGAGGTTGAGGTGTGCAGTCCTAGCAGCACCGATAGTATAGAATGGCTGTAGTGGATGTAAAATTAATAGCAGATAGGAAACCGCACTAGCAGGCCGACAGTAAAGGTGACCTTTCGACGGGCTGCCGGAGACAGAAGGGGCAAAGCGACGAGCATCTCCTTTATGGCCGTTCTACCGTGCTCACGAAGCTCGTCGAACAATGATCACAACGAAGAATTTATCCAGCGTCTGGCCGCTCACCGACAGAACGACAAGTGCACTAACAATTTGCGCTCAAACCACCTGGGCCCAGCAAGGCACCGCCAAGTGCTTCAATGCCTGTCTTCTGTCCACGGCATGCGTTTTAAATCTGGGAACCTAGAAACCTACACTCAGTTCGGGTAGCCAATATATTTATATATATATACATGTATATATATATATATTATATATATATATATATATATATATATATATATATATATGTATATATATATATATATAAAGATATATATATATATATTATATATATATATATATATTATACTATATATATAATATATATCTCACTTTCCCCTGTCGCTTATCGTTATGGCATAACCTATCTGGCTCACGTAACAATATTTATTGCCGAAAGGAAAATTTTATTTAAAAACAAAATCGTAGGGTAGAGCCCTGTCATGTTTATTGGCCTTTTCCTCTGAAGTTTTGAGTTATGCTTGTCCCAGAGCTCTATTATTTTACTAGATAGTTGGTCAGCGGGTGCTCTCTAGGTAACGCCATAAATAACGCTACCAGTACTTCATAACTATTCTTTGTAGGGTCTATGCATTTTTATGTTCACTCCCTGCTTAGGGTTGTTTGACATGACGAGATGCAAAAATTATACCAGTGACCTCCAAATTCCTATGTGCTACCACTGCCCGCCCAATACACTAGGCTAGTGTTGGTTTTTTTGCTTTTTAAGCTGGATCATCCATATGAGCTCCGGCACCTGTGGGAATTTGTGATTAAACTATCAAGCAGAGTCCACCTCTCATAGTAGCATTCCCATGCAAAATAATAGCTTAAGCGTCAATATGATCTCTCTGCCCTACTATACAATTTTCGTAATGGAGGCATTTGACACCAACGGACGTGTTTCATTTGAATTTTTCGCTAACCAACTTAAATTCCCTTCAAATGCCTTAGTTCTACATATTTACTTATGCGACCTTTTTGTGCACTGTACTGCCAGACCCGTCTAGACTAAGGCGCCCTTTCATTCAGGTACACAATAGCTGCCCACGCACAAGGATTTGGTGTTCAAGAAAAAGCAGCCAGCAATGTAAGGCCGAAGTCAGCGACAAGCATACCGGTATTCATTGGCGCAGGCCGTATATTAATCATTCTTCCGCGTCGGGTGCCTAAGACGTTCATTTAAGTGAAATAGGTCGGCCTTGGAGACTCTGAATAATACCTATACATACACTCTATTCAAACCATCTCATACCACCAACAAGTCTACTCAGGAATGCTTTCAATGGGCGCTTCTGTTGCTTTGCGACTAGCTCATTTATTAGCTCAAATACTTCCTACCTTATACGCATTTGACGAGTACAATTAGTAAACATTTAGATGAGCGACTTCAACTGATTACGATATCTCGTGGTCTAGAAAGCTAATGTGAATTCATAGTTGTCATCTACCTAAACTACGGTAGGCTTTCCCCCAGCAGTCTTTGTGGTAGCATGGCCGCTAACTCCTAGCTGTATGATTTGTCATCCGTATCGACCTTTTATGTGCGTTTGAATAAATGCCGTTCAACTATATCCTCCTAAAATAGTTTTATTTCATTTTGTGGCTACAGTCCTCCTAAATATATTACTGATTTTATTAGATATTTGTTTCAGATGCACCAATTTGCTACTATTGTATTTCTAAAACCTCTGCAGAACGCCCTGCATTATCGTTATATGCATGTCTGTAACATTAACAGCGTACGTAATACATAACACCACATGTCTGTAATAAGAGCAGTGTACAACAGTAAAAATTGCTATGGATACTCGTTAACAAAATGTTTATAATCATTGCGCAGTACTTAGACACCATCCATGAGGTGTGACTGTTGACATAGCCTTTGTTTTCTCTTACACCGCGGAATATCCGAACGGCGTAAAGCATACAGCCTCTACACCGACACACATACGTACTCACAAAAAATATCTTGTGCCCTCCTGAAAGTCAAACACAAGGGCATAAAAGTGCAGTTGATCTTTTTCGTATGTAGATAGCTATGTATATATGTGTGCATATGTGGGTTTACCACAACTTAAAATGTGCTTGATATTTATGGAAGGATGACGATGAGATAAAGCAGCATGGAACGCAGAACGACGTTTTATGACGGCTTAAGCTAGACAAGCCGGCCTTGTTGAGCTGAATGATGCCTTCACACGATAGCTCAAGGCAGGTGGAATCTGCTTATGTTAGTTTTCATTTTAAAGCTGTCCAATTAGACATGCGTGTCGATGGGCATTTGCGGAAGACCGGTGCCGACGCGTCGTAAGGAGATTCCCACCGTCATTAGCTTGCACCCCGCGTTTGCGGTGATTGGATTTTGACGCGACGCGATATTGGGAAATGTTAGCTTCTTGCTAGGTGTCGGCGCGCGTTGACTTCCCAATCATCCTTTTATTCAGAGTTCTGGACCTGGACGAATAAGCCTATGGTTTTTGTGTGGTTGGTTTGATAATCCCACAGCAAACTACACGCTAGGCAAACATATTTTCAATATAAATCATAACTGTACTGTAATATTTTATTACTAAAGTACATAAACAGACGATTAATATATTTTTGCGCGTAACACGACATCGATAGATGAAGCAAGAGATTTACGTAATTCATGCCGGATTAGGTCCAAAACCACAATATTTTTTGCGTAGTCCACATATGATGCATGTTGTTTTTTACCCGAAGAGAGTCGTGACAATATAAATTATAATATATTCTTTGTCCCTAAGCGTTTACTCACGAGATCGTTTGCATTTCCGCCGCGCTTATTTTTGCTTACGCATATTTGCTTCTGACGTTTATGAGCAAACCAGACTTCCTACGTGCAGGTGTTTGACTGAGTTTCTCATCGTATATTGAACTTCCTAGTACCCCTTGAACCCCAAACTCCTTAGTATCTTTCAATCTACGTTGTTAATCGCCCGTTTGATAGAAAGACAGTTTCATGACGTATGGGCACAATTGAGGGTTCACTAGACACATCGTTAGCTTTATCTTTGAAAATAATATAGTCTAATACATTAGTGTTTTAAAGACGACGATATACTGCCCCTAGTAAGAGAATGCATTTCTTCACGAACAGGTGTGGCACAGTGACAACCAATTACACTACGGGTAAACATCAAAATGCCGCAACCCCACTGTCATTGTAATAGTTTGCTTTTACAGTCAGCGATCCAGCGATCGCAACCATCGTCTGACTTTAACATTGATTTTGTATCTTATGTAATTGTCTAGTCTGTTCCTCACTAAAATCGCTCATTTGTTTGTTGCACTAAACATTGCGGCTTGGTCTAGGGCGAACACATATCCTCTTAACTCACTGTTTGTATGGCTTGTTAAAGTAAATAAAAATTTAAAAACACTGCAAGTATAAGCAAAGTCGACCAGATAGAACCCAAATCATAAGTTAATCCGTTTATTACAAAATTATACATAAACATTTTTTTGCCGAGTTATTAAACTCTGGACTTATTTTAGAGCTTTGCTTACTTTAATTATTTTGTGCATTTGTAGCATGGCGTTGTATTGTGTTACATATCGATAGCCATGTAATGTATGCGTAATGCAGAGCGCCTTGGGTCATGGCCCAGAGGCGCTCTGCATTACGCATGGCCTTTATTCCACATACTTAACTGGGCGCTCTTATATACGTTAGGACAAACAGCAGCGAACTGCAAATTGAAACCAAGCGCGTCGATTGTTTGAAACGACTCCATGACGTTGTGAAATTAAACTGCATGCACATGTTCATAATAGTGGTATCCACTTACCGCTTTCCTCGATCTTGCAGGCGGCCCAGATTGGACCAACGCATGCATGTGCGAGCGAACGGTCGTGAACCCCATACGAACGCGAATAAACGAAGCTTGAATGTAAAAGTGCAAAGTGTAACGGTCTAAACGACAGTTCGCCATGAAATGGAATCCATGAATTGAGCTGGCTGATGAGAGAACGAAGGGGTTCTATGCTTCTTCCTTTTGCTCCTCTCAAGGATGATTGCCTCATGGCTTCTGCGAAGGCACGGCTCGGGTCAAAGAGGCGATAAGACACGAGCTAAGGGGCGGCAGCGGCAGCGACGAGCGCCTAAAAGCCGGTCGTATTCCTTTCACTTCCTGAACGAGAGCGAACACATGAGCGATCGAAACGTTCGGA